>PVJI01026047.1:0-19512 GCA_004026765.1 Micronycteris hirsuta
TCTTCCCTTCAGATCCTCCCGCTGTGCCCTCTGGAACCTCTGTGAAATCATAAACAGACTATCCTCTGTACTAGCTTCTTAACTAAACATTTCACCTCCCACTTCCTGTACAGAAACTGCTTTTTCTCATCAGACATCATGTTCCCTATAGCTTCACAGGGGACACAGCATCAGCTCACTTCTCCAGGGCCACCTGCAGACCTCTACACCTCTCTCTAACTTTTATAGCAATATCTTCCTCTTCTCTGGCAACATGCTCACAACACCACCACTCTTGGAAGACACACTAGCACCCACCTTTTTATATTTCTCCACCCAAGATCTGATGTCACCTTGAGCGATATCAACATCCACAGAAACTATACAACACCATGACCTCTTTCCTTGACCTTCTCATTGCCAGAGACCCATATATCCAGTTCACTCACAGCAGCATTGGACTCTAAACAGGCACTTCCAAGAACTGAATTAAAGCCGCCTGCTTTGGCACCACAGCCGTCGCTCCTGCCAACTCTCTGTTGCAGTTACTCCTTTTCTTGTTCCTTATCTTTCTGGGCCTTCCAGTCCCACAGCCCCTCCACTTTATTCCAAACCACAATCCTTCCTCATTTTCCTTCCCAACATTAGCCTTCATACTTCACTTCTTCAGCAATCACTTGCCAATATTCTCAACTCCCTTGAAGATTACCTCTCCAGAGCACCCATGGGACAAAGAACACTTTATTTTTATTGTTTTATTCTAATACTTAACTGGGGAGACAACATGGTATATTTATCTTACATGTTATTATTTAATATGCTAGCTTTATTATATTTTATTAACTTTTATGTTACTTTTTCTTTTACTATTTATGAGAACTCTCTTAACTCTGTTCTGTGTAAAATGCCATGGACTTGAAAATGCCGTGCAGGGAGGATGGTGGGGATAAGTAACAAGAAGTCAGACTGCAGCCAGGTTGCCGGCCTCACCGAGCATTCTGAGTTAGGCACTTCCCTTGCTTGTAGCATGGGGAAAATTGGCTGATTTTTAACTATACAATTATAATACTTTACTTTCATCTCCATTTTGTAAATGAAGCAGGCGTTGAAGGTGAGAATGCAAGAACTGGGTGAGAGGCAGCTGCAAGAAAAGTCATCTGCCTTGTGTTCCTACCTTCCTCCCATCAGCCTCCTTGGTCCTTGCTTCCATTCAGGACCATGAATGCTTGTGCAGGCCACACCCTGTGGAAGGACACTTGGCAAGGAGGCCAGGAGGGGCTGGAATTAAGAGTGCATGCCCTGCTCTCTGGCCCGTGTACTCTGGCTTGAAGGAAGAAGTGCCTTTTTTTATTTAATATGAAGACATGATATAAAGTACCCTTTCCCCATCCTCCAACTCAAAGACAAGTAAGACAAGTTGATTAAGTCAAACTGCTGCTGAGCTGCCTCTCTTCTCCCCTTCCCCCACTGCTTCCATTCCAGAAAAACATTTACCAAAAGAGGTAACTATGTGTAGAGTCTGGAGTCAGACATACCTGAATTTGACCTCAGCTCAAATGCTTCTATGCCAGGACCTTGGACAAATTAATTTGTCCACTTTAAGTCTCAATTTTCTCATCTGTAAAATAGATAACACTAAGTTTTTATAAAGATTAATGGAGATTAAGGTAGTGTAGCCCCTCCCCTAGTATAGTATCTGGCATATAGCAGTTACCTAATAAATATCTGCATTTAACTAAGAAGCAAGCAAGATGGAAGGATGGACGGACGGATGGATGGATGGATTAAGCAAAACATACAAGTTTTGGATATCTTCAGTCACTCTGCCTTTAAGAAGTGAGTGACATGTGGTATGCATGACTAGACATGACATTTCAGGAGAAATTCCTAAGAAACGAACAAGGGAGGAATTTTTGATAAATGGGCTTATTTCTGAAATTCCCTTCATTTATTTTGCATGGCCAAGGCAGAGTTTTATTACTGCGAGTCAAAAAATAATCTGTATTATGGGGAATTGTCCATCATTCAAGTCTCTAAAGTTTTACACATAGACTCAAAGACTTTATGTATATTATGAAAAAAATAAGTAAATGACTAGCATTGTAGGTGACTCAGTTTTACTAACAACTTGTTCACAGTGACATCTTAGTTATAAAAAAACACTACTTATCCAATTTACAGATATATAGTAGATGGGGAGAGTAAAATGATATGAATTCGTTTGAGCAGAACATTAAAAAAAATGAGTTAAGTAGTTAAAAAGAGAGAGAGAAACTCTTCATGTTTCATATTTGTTTCTGTAAAGGACTTTCACAATTGTTTATTCATTGAATTTTAAATGCTGACCAGACAAATATGCTTACATTCCTGAATTTAAATACAGTAAAGGCAAGGTGATGGGATGACTTAGCAAAAATTTGTGTTAACTATGAAATGATTACTGCCATAGCTAGAAGCTCTGCTTTAACTAGTTTCTCCCTCCCAACCACACACTCATACACACACACAAAGACACACTGAAATAAGCACGGACACAGCTATACATCTATACATGAGGAACAAAGGAAAAAATGATTGAAAAACAGACTCCACTTTGTAAAGTAATACATTATACCTGTAATTATGTTTTTAAAATACCTTATCAATAAAAAGTGAGTCTATTCAACCAATAATCTACAAAATGGAAGGCTGGTGTTGGTCTCGATTTAACTAATGCAGTCAAAACCAAGAGCTGGTGGTCTTCATCATGGAATAAACACAGACCGGACCCAGGAGGTGAGAAAGCAGAAAGAGGATTGGGAGGTGAAGCAGCGGCAGGCCCGGTTGCTTCCCCACACCAGTAACTGACAATGTGAGTCAGCTGCGGTACCATGTGCATTAACCTTCTGAATGCAAAACTAGCGTGCAGGCTGCTGCTTTTCCATCCTCCAGATCTTGCAAAACATCTCATGTGGCCCACCTCTATTGGAAACATATAGTGAAGGGAATGCTGAGAAATAAAGTTAAGTCTAGCCAAGTTGACATATTCCAAAGCCACTGTAGTCCACCCCTTGTCAACGCATTACCCATATATGCCTTTAAATCATATTTAACTTCTAAATAAAAACAATAACAAAGTCCCACTTCCAGCTAATACGATGAAACTCTCCCATGTACAACTGAACATAGCATGTGAAGCCCCTTTACCTTTAAGAGATGTTCATTCAGCTCCTGGTCCATGGCAGGATGAGAACTAGTGTTCCTCAATCATCAGCTTAAAGGTCTCCAGCCCAAGGGCTCCTTCTCTTAGAGCGTGGCAATGGCATAGGGCACTACTAGATCTCTGCGTGCTTCCTCGGAGTGCTGGGGCCACGTACCTGCAGGTGTGCTACCGCTGTGAGTTTCTCGTAATAAAAACTCCTCTGAAAGGCCTGGCGTGTGCTCGGAGGGTCACCTCCCCTTGTTTGCCCAACAATATCTTCTTTCAAAATCCCTAAAATTGTCTTGAAGATAATATTTTCATGACTGTTCTACTAAAAAGATCTCAAGTAATTATGTAATGTCCCCCCAAATGCAGAATCTACGCCTCTATCAACTCAAAGACTTTGCGATCTGAGTTCCTGCTTTTTCCCTTCTGAAAATTGAATTTCTCTCTCACTATCAAAAACATGGTTTGAAAGAAATCATGCAGTCAGATCCCAGCAGCAGCTGCAGCGGCTCTCATTGTCTCAGGCTCCTCTTGCTATCTCCTTTCTGCTTCTGGAAACTTGGTCTCCAGTGTGGCTGTCTCTGGTGGAGTCATCAAAGCATTCAATGACATGAAGGTGCCTCAGGCCTTGACACCAGAGGAGGTGAAGAAGTGCAAGGAGGTGGTGCCCTTTCACTTGAGTGAAAACAAGAACATCATTCTGGAGGAGGACAGGGAGATCCTGGTAGGTGGCGTGGGCTAGATTTTGGACGACTGCTGTGCCACCTTTGTCAAGATGCTGCCAAAGGCTGCTGCTATACCATGTATGACACAACCTGTAAGCCCAAGAACAGCAAGAAGGAGGATCTTCTGGGCCCCCGAGTCTGCACCCCTTAAGACCAAAATGATCTATACTAACTCCAAGAACACCATCAAGAAGAAGCTGATGGGGAGCAAGCATGAATTACAAGGAAATTCCTATGAGAAGGTCAAGGACTTTCAGAAGGTCACTCTGGCAGAGAAGCTGGAAGGCAATGCTGTTATCTCCCTGGAGGGCAAGCCTTTGTGAACCCCCTCTTGCCTCCTGCCTGCAGCATCTGGCAGCCCCAGACCTGCCCGTGGAGTTGCAGGCTGCCCACTTCCTGCCAGAATGAGGGCAGCAGGGGGAGGACAATCCCTTCATCCAGTTGCCAAACAGCCCCCTCAGCCCCTGAACCTTCCTCCTCCTTCCACCCCTGACAGTTCTGGCCTTCCCAAACTGCTTTTGATCTTCTGATTACTCTTGGGTTGAAGCAAAACAAGTGCCCCCATAGGCACTCCAGTATGGGGGGACCTGTATTATTTAATGACTACCCAACTCTCTAGCTGATCCTCCTTTTCCCATGCTGCCAACTTCTACCACAGTAGTGACTCTGTGCTTCTCTGTTTAGTTCTGTGTGTAAATGGAATTTTGTGGAGATGACCCCTCCCCACACCACCTGGTTCTTCTCACCTATCCTACCTGGTCATGGCCACTTACGGAAGCAGGACCAGTAAGAGACCATCAATTTAAAAAAAGAAAAATGCAAGAATAACAGGCCACTTAATAGGAATAAAAAGAAAAAAAGAACTCACACAACTTACCACACACACACACACACACACACACACAAACCAAACAATCTAATTTCAAAAATGGACAAAGAACCTAAGTAGACACTTCTCCAAAGAGGACATACAAATGGCCAGTAGACATATGAAAAGATGCTCAACATCACTAATCATCATAAAAATGCAAATTAAAACCACAATGAGATATGACCTCATATCTGTCAGAACGGCTATCAGTAATAAATAAGCCAACAAACAAGTGCTGGCAAGGATGTGGGAAAAGGGAACCTCCATGCACTGGTAGGAATGCAGATTTGTGTAGCCACTGTGGAAAACAGTATGGAGTTTCCTCAAAAAAGTCAAAAATGGACTACCTTATGCCCCAGCTATTCTGAAAGATCCCAAAACACAAACTCTAAAGAATATATGCACCCCTGTGTTCACTGTGGTGTTATTTACAATAGATAAACTATGGAAGCAACCCAAGTGCCTATCAGTATTGGAGTAGATAAAGAAGTGGTGAATATATACAATGGATTATCACTTGTCCATTAAAAAAATATTACCATTTACAACAGCATGGATGGACCTAGAGGTTATTATGCTAAATAAAATAAATCAATCAGAGAAAGATAAATACCTTCTGATTTCATTGATATGTGGAATCTAAAGAACAACATAAATGAATCAATAAAACAGAAACAGACTCATAGATACAGAGAACAGACTGATGGTGGCCAGAGGGGACGGGATATGGGGACTGGGTGAAAAAGGTGAAGGGATTGAGAAGTATAGATTGATAGTTACAAAGTAGTCATGAAATGTAAAGTACAGCATAGAGAATATAGTCAGTAATTCTATAATAACTATGTGTAGTGCCAGGTGGGTACTGGAAATATCAGGGGAACACTTTATGAAGTATGTGATTGTCTAATTACTATGCTGTGTACCAGAAACTAATACAAAATGATATGGACTGTAAACTACAATTTAAATTTTTCAAATAAATAATAAAAAGTTAAAAATAAATTGAACACAGTAAACAATATGAAAGAAAGTTAAACTAAATAAGTTACAGTGTTAAATTTTGATAAGGGATTTACTCTGTGATCAAAACTCTTACCAGTCTATTTAAAGCTCTATTTATCTGTTGCTTATTGATTCTCATTTCCTTCTTTTTCATGTGCAAAGTACAAACTACTAATCTTCACATGTTTAATTGCTCTCTCTGAACACTGGACACAGGCCAAAATCTTTCCGTTTTATTTTCCTCTATGATTCTGGGACATAGTGCACAGCTGAGAATAAAATGAGGAATTATCATTAAGACAAATAAGGTTGTAACAGTCAGTTGAGCCAAGAAATGAGAAGTATTCTAAGTAAGAATAGTTATTAGCCTGATTTTTAAACAGTTATGTTTATCCTCAAGTAACTCTATGTGAATTTGTTCAAGAAACTTCCTTTTTGCTTAGTTTTTACCAGTGTTTCATATATTTTTAAAAGATGGACTATTTTAAAATAATAATGTTTTTCTTTCTTAATAACTACCACCATTACATCATATTATTAATTAAGCAACATAAACAATATAAATTTATAATATAAAAACATTTTGATGTCATTATAAAGAGTATTGAAAATATAGTGGTGCATGCTAGTTTCACGTAAATTAACCTACATAAGTGCTGTCGTGATATCCATTGTATACATGAGGAGAGTAGGGCCTGGAAAGGTAACTTGCCAATAAATAGCAGAAACTGTTACAACAGAGATAGTATAATCCAAGTCATTCTTAACTACTAAGTTCTACCATGCAATGATGATATTTTGAAGTTTACAAAACATTAACACATAATCTCCTCACCAAAATCAAGAGGTAAATATATCCATTTTCAAGCCTAAGTTTCTGAGACTCAGAAAAGTTAAATAATTTTTCCAATGTCAAACAGCTGAGACATGATAAATTTGGGACAAAAACTCATTTTCTCCCTGTCTGTATTTCTTCTTCTCTACTCTGCTTGTTAGAAAATAGCTTAAAAACATCAATCCGTGAAATGATAAAAGTTCTTGTTTTCTTGTTACATCTCACCTGTAACATATCCAGAATTTATTACATTTGGTGGTCATTTGTTGGGGGAAGGGGTACATTTGTACTGTGTAAGTACTCATTTAGAAATTAAAACCTATACTATAAAAACAATGATTCTTTCTGATCTATCACAATTCTTTATAAATTAAATTCACCATTTGATGTGTGCTATTAATACAGCACTGCATAGGGAGTTAGGAGATTCTGATTTTATCAGCAACAAGTGAATCTGAAAGAGTAGCTTACCTGCTCCAGGCTTCAGCTTCCCCATCTACACACAACGAGAAAGCACTCCAAGTTCTTTACAGCTCTCTACAGCTCTAGGAGCTGTGATAAATCAGGACGTCTTTACAGGACACTTTCCACGTGCCTTACTGTCTGCGGAGAGTAGAGAGAAATCTACACAGATTTTATTCATCAGGGAAGCTTTAAAGAATATATGGGTGAATTACAACCTGTCACATAGAGGGAAGATGGATGTTACTAATAACACATTGAGGTGTTTCTATGTTCCAAGGACTGTACTAAATGTTTTCATATGTATACTGTCTTGTTACACAATTCAAAAGCACCCCAACAACTTGAATCCGTTCACCTGGCAGTGTTGACCAGGCACAGGCAAACGGGCTCATTCTATTGCCAATGTTTCTTATATTCTAATTTCACTTTGACATCCTACCTTAGTACTGTTTTTTTCCATGCTATGAACTGGTTTAATCTTGTATTTTTCCAAGTTGAACAGATTCAGTTAAAATATAGCCAAGGGTCAGAAGCCAGAGTCAGAAATTATAAAATTTTAAAATATTATATACATATATATCACATACAAACATATTTAAAATAATCAATTTATTTTGAATGCTCAAAATTTTTCACTTATTTAAGAGGTTTAAATAATTAAAATTTAATAGAAAAGAAAAAATAATTATTTTTAAAAACTGTTAATACACTGCAATGCCAAAGTAAGGCTGAGCATCTACTTGTACTGCAATATGCATTAAAACACATTACATTCTTTTTCTTTTCCCTAAGTACAAATGTAACTCTAATGTGTTGGTACAAATTTTATTAAATTTGTTCTCTTTATTTAAAAGCCTTATGTTCTGTGTTAGGAGAGGACAGTTGTAAAATCATTGACTGTACATTAGTCTGATACTGATTTCAGAGGCTATTAACCAATACACACAGCATCTCAGTGGCTGGGAATTCACTTCAAATGCAGCATACTCCATACAAGTTCATCTTTACAATCTACTTCATCCTGCATGCAAAACACTGAGGGTATAAGCAACAGAATTGTTAAAGTGTCAATGATCTTATATGATAAGTATGCAGCAGGTATAAAGAATCAAAGTATATATCTTCAATAAATGTATAACATTGGCTTTCTCAACAACAAAAAATGATCTTTATTGAGCATCTACTATGTTCCAGACATCTTTCCATATCATGGAAAATATTATATCACCTTTTTCCTTGGAAATAACATACCAGACCAGGATTTCTTGTGTTAGTTTAGATGCATACTCAGGTTTATATATTCAAACGGAGCCAAATAATATATATCAACAAAATCTTCACCACATATATCTACTCAAGGTAATCCAGTATCTCTGGAGTCAACTGAATATGTGGACCCTTATTTTTGTTTTTTGGGTATAGGTGTGAAGCCTTTGGGTGTTTGTGCTTAAATATTCCATGCTTATACAAATGGTGCTATAGAAAGACAGTTTTTATATTATGTTCAAATTAAACTGCAACTGTTTTTTTTTTAAACTTACTTGTTATTTTGGCTAGAATTTGATAAAATCAAAATAGCCAAGACAAAAATGGGTTCGAAAGCACAGGTGTTTCCTCAATGTAGATTAGGGATTCACAAAAACCTTAGAGGTATCAACAAAGCCTACAAAGTTAAGCTAAGATTTCACATGGTACTGAGTTCAAAGGAAAAGACTTCTGGAAAGGTTGTGCGTATTTTCTCCGTACAACTTAAATGTTGGCAAATAGAGGTAGAACCTAAGACTGATTGAAATGTTGAAACTCCTGGTTCTTTCAGGGACTCGGCCTTCTTAAGCACACTCATGAGTACGAGGTATTCTCTGCAGAGACCAGAACAGAAAAGAATCATATAAAATGCAGGGAATAGCTTAGTAGGTCTCAAAAAAAGAGCTTCTTAAATGCACTTATAAAAGTGGGATAAATAAGAAACCCTTGAGTATCAGAGATTTAGAAAACCATGAATAATTTGACTAGTCACCAACTTGAAGATAAGGCATACGGGTTCCAATCTGTGATCCTAGATTAATTTATATGTTGCTATTTCAATTCACTTTCATGTATATCACCTAATATTCAATAACACTAGTGAGTCTTTGACATCTTTTTTACATTTGGATCAGTGTTTTCATTTTTAGCAACACTTTTTATTTAAACCTAAAATAAAATGTGACAGCTATTCAGAAAATTTGAATAGGCATTGTACTTAAAGAGATACTTGTAACTTCTATTTAATGGAGAGTCAAGATCCAGGTATCAGGCAGAGTCCCAGTAAGAAACAGCATTCAGCCCAGAAGGATCAGTGAAGACTTTCATGAGCCTTACAGAAGTATGTAGGGATAAGGAAACAAATAAGGCCCAGTACAGTGCTTGGAGACAGGCAGTAGTGGGAAGCCATTGCCACCCCTGGGATTAAAAAGACCGGGTGGGGGAAACATTGGCCCAATAACCCAGTGAGAAAAAGAGCCAAGAACAGTGAGCCTCCCAGAAGGAACGAAATGCGTAGAAGAGTGAAAACACTGCTAGAGACTCAATTGCAAAGTAGGGAGGGAGATAGGAAAAGATCTTCCAACCTCTCACCGTTCAGATATCCTGCCTTTGCCTCATATTAGCCACACTCAACAAGATAGCAATCTCCCATTGAACAAACCCAGTCTCCCATGGGCCAACCCAACCAGAAACCAATCGTCAGGAAGACCACATGAGACCCACACTAGGAGTCAACTTCCCAAGGAATAGAGCAGGAAAGAGAAGAATAGAAAATGGACTTGGGATAGGTATGGGGTGCAAATGCAGATTAATTAGCATACCAAGATATAGCTAAGTGCTCTTGAGACTTAAGGTAGAAATTGGAAAAGTAAACTGGATGCTTTTTGGAGTTCACCACGTGACAACAGCATGAAAAGAAAAAACATTTAAATTTATTTCCTAAGAGAGTAGTTGTTGCAAAACTATTACAAACTGGACAATTTAAAGCTTATGCTCCTAATACCAGAGCTTTTTCTCTTGAGGAAAAAAAAAAAAGATGATATAATTGGAGTCATATACAGGGATGTTCATTACAATACGCACATAGCCTAAACATTAACTCACATGTCTGCCCACAATTGTATGTTTATACAATGAAATATTCTATCATAATGTGAATGCACAGACTAGAGTTACAAATAGCAACATGGAAAACCCTTACTAATATTATGTTCAGCAAGATGGAGACAAATATATTCACAGTATAGATCTATCTACATGAAGTTTAAAATCTATACTGTTTAGAGATACATGCATATATGGGAAAAGTATAAGGGGGACAAACAAATGATTACCATAAAAATCAGCATAGTGATGACCTCCAAGGAGAATGTGATAGAAAAGGAACACATAGGGGACTTCTGACATTCTGGTCATGTTTGTTTTTTGACCGGGATGGTGTATTAGTCTGCTAGGACTGCCATAGTGGAATGCCACAGTTTTGGGGGCCTTAAACAACAGACATTCATTTTCTCACAGTTCTGAAAACCATAAGTCCGAGATCACGACACCATCATGGTTGACTGAGGCCTCTCTTCCCGGCTTTTAGATAGCTGCCTTCTCACTGTGTCCTCACATGGCATTTCTTCTGTGTGCTTGTGGGGTGCGAGAGAGCTCTCTACTTTCTCTTCCTCTTCTTTGAAGAACACCTTCTTATCCAATTAAGGCCCCTCCCTCTGACCTCACTTAACCCTTATCTCCTTCTTATAGGCCCTGTCTCCACAGAGGCACACTGGAGCTAGGGCATCAACATATGAAATTCGGGAGGACACTATTCAGTCGATAACAGACAGTGTTTACATGGATGTTTGCTTTACAATTACTTGCTACAGTGTATGTTATTTTATGTATTTTTCAGTATGTGTGTGATATTTTGCAGAAAAAATATTTAAAGTTATTACCCGAGTTTCTTTTACTTGGCTATTTTGAATTTTACAGATAGGAGCCTTCTTAGTAATTAGACAGATATTTCCTTTCCAGAAAACTTTATGTTTTGAAGTAACTTCCTTTGGTTCCCAAACTTTAATTATATCACTCACTGAATATAATAAATTAGAAGGAAAAATCCTAAATTTTTTTTATTCCTGCAACCTCTATGGAAAAAACACCATAGGTGCATCTTGATTAATGGAAACAATTTGTCCCAGAACACATGTGCCAAGGGTCTGTGTTTGAAAGGAGATAGGACACAGAGAATATAACTGTATGATCTCAGAAGAGGAGAATTATAGTATGGAAACATCATTAAATAATTAAAATAATATCACTGTGCTGAAAATACATAAAATTGGATTCTGAGTGACTTTGGACTCAGGGTAATTTATCGGGGTGGGTAAGGGTCAGGGCGAGTGATGAGAAAGTGATGTATGTGCTCAGGGATCCAGACTGAGAAGTGGAGAGAAACCAAGTCTAGCACGGAAGCAAAAAGGCCTACTGAAAGTAAATGCAATTTGAAATAGAGTCATAATTTGAAATGCAAAATTATTTATTCAAAGAATGATGTCTTAATATAACATAATTGATTTCTATTCCTTGAAATTTAGAAAGTTCCATTAAACTTTGGCATGCTCTTTCTTTCATACACAAGCATGTTGGAGATGTCACTTATCATGGGTAATGAGAAATATTTAAATAATAATTTTGCAGGTTTGAGTAACTTCTTTGTCAGTTTTTGAAACTTTTTTTCTGCTTTTAAGTGTAATGTGTTCTGAAGCATCACTAAGGCTTTCTTTCTCTGCTGAACTCCTCCTTTTCCTAACCTACTTTTCTCATGACCTAAAATGTTTCAATGTGCATTAGTTGCTTTCACACTTGTTCATCTTTTCTTTGAAATGACTTTTCCTGGAGCCCCCTCACCCTGCCTGGTTAGCAGACATTAAGAACTAAACAGTTGAAGGTTTTAGCAATTGTTGCACTGGCAGAGGTGAGACAGGAGTGTGGAGCCAAAGGGGGGACCAGTCAGGGAGGCAGGAGTCACAGAAAAGTTACCTCTTTGCCAAGTTAGGCAGCATTGTCTCCAAACTGCTCTGGACGCACGGAGGCCCGAGAAAAATTCAAACCACAGGTAGAATTTAGTTTTTAAACACCACTGCTTATGCACCATCACTATTTTTTAGATTATATCTCTTTTATTTTGAAAGTAAAGGGAAAAAAAGATAGAGCTTTTGATGTGACATGGATTAAATAAACTGTCTCCGTTATTTTTCAACTATTTAAAAACCTCCCTAAATTTTTGGCAAGTTTTGTTCATCCTCAAGAATAATCCATTTGCCTACTCTCTGACTGTCTAGGAACTAAAAAGGACTGGGGGATGGCCTTAGCAAGTCAATTGTCCTATAAATGACATCACCAGAGCAGGGCCCTATGCATAGATAGGAATTACCTACAGTAATGTAGCTAAGAGTTGTAATTCAAGTTTCTTAAAGGGTCTTAACAACTAGAAGCCAAAAGTAAAACTTTAATTATAAAAGTAATTAATACATATTTATTTCAGACCTCCAGAACAGAAAACTATAGGCATATGACTCCTTTTTAACATAAGCTCCTAAATCAGAAGATCTTTAATGTATCGTTCAAATTTTACTTGTATCACCACTAAGATCTCTTGCATGTTGCAAATTACTTAGAGTGGGAAAGGAAGCAGAATACAAGGGAAAGGGAATTGGGCCAAGAATAGCATTTGGGTTGTAACCTTCCATCTGTCAGCTAGATGTCTCTGAATACATTTAACTCTTGATCCTTGGTTTCTTCATCTGTACAATGTAGACTGTAACACCAGATTATCTGTCAGACAGGATTATTTTAAAGATCAAAAGAATTCCTCTTAGCCCTCTTAGAAGCCATTTTAGAAGCACCATTCGGAAAAGGACCACAGAAAATGATATGATGGCTTAGTCCAAACTTCTACCAAAGGGCAGAAAACCAAAGGTAACCTGTCCTTCTGTCTTCCACAGGGTCTTCTCCTGCCAGTAATTTCATTTCTTAAAAATCTATAATCTCTATTGCTTTTCACAAGGCTCCTTTACCTTCAAAAAGTGGTCAAATTGCCCAAATTATAGAACAAAGAAACAAAACAAAATAAAAAACATTTCCTTCTCTGCCAAACTTGTTTAAAAGTCTCTACACTCATTTTATCTCCCTGCTAATTATTCACCAACCTATTAAAACGGGGGTCTTGCCCCTCCACTCTACTGAAACCACTTTTGCTGGGACACCAACTACCTTCATTTGTAAGATTCGGTAATAATTATAGGGCTCACATCTGACACTTAACACCCTCTTTTTATAGAGTCCATGAGCTTACAAGAGTTTTCACATTTTTCAAAGGTTATAAATCAAAAGAAAAATAATATTGTTGACATATGAAAATTATATGAAATGTGAACATCAGTGTCCATAAATAGAGTTTTATGGAAACACAGCTACACCTATTTGTGTGTCTATGGCTGCTTTTGAACTTCAGAGGAGGCAAAGTTGCCTGAAAAGCCTAAAATATATACAATCTGACCCTTACAGAAAAAGTTTGTCAATGCCTACTTAAGCTCCCTTCAGCCAAAGTTTCAGGATGCCTTTTCTAGACAAGCTCCTACTTCTCTGATTCCCAGAGCTGTAGTGGACATTGAACTGGGCAATATATGCAAAGTACCTAAAATGGCATCTGTTTCAAGGTCTGTGTTCAAATCAGTGTTCACTCTTTTGTCTCTCGGCTCTTTCCCTCCTTTTCTGTCCCTTAGAAGTATGTTCCCCAAGATTTCATCTGCATTTTATCCTTCCCTTTTCACTCTTTCTTGCATACCTCATTTCCTCTCCTAGCCTCAAGCATCATCTCCATACTCATGACTCTCAAAAAATTACATACTCCAGCCTGGATCCTGCTTTTCCTGGGTGCCCTTCAAGAAAGCAAGCTGAGCAGATCCCATATTAAACCCATCTTTCCTCTAAAACATGTCCCTTCTTTGTATTCATGATCTCAGTCACACTGCCATCCACCCATTTCCCAACCCAGGAATCCCGTCTTTTCCTTCCTACCTCTTCCTTGCCCTTCATGTCCAGCTGATTCCTTTCCGCTGCTTTTTGGAAGTTTGTCCCACCATCCACAGAGTCACCATTTTCAGTTCTCTTCATTTCTCTTCTGTAATTTTTAACCAATCTCCTGGAATTTCTAATTCAGCGGACCCACAGTTTGGTCCTATTTGGATCTATCCTCTACATTTCCACTAGAATTACTTTTCAACATAGCAAATGGGATCATAGGACTCCCTGCTGATTGACCCCTGTGACTCCGATTGCCCACAAAATATGTCCAAACACTTGAACCTGGCCTTCTACAATCTTGTCCTCACCTCATCCATTCAGTCCTTCAACAAATATTTATTGAGCATGGACTATGTGCCAGTACTATGCCAGATTATTGGTGAATAAGACCACCAGGAGGGGGGTTCCAATTCAGCAGAACAGATCAAGATTAAACAAAGTAGCACTGCATTTCCTTTTGTCCCATATTGGAAAAGGCACACTGTCAGAGTGACCTCTGTGTAGAGTACCTTAACCTTCGAGGCAAGGCTTAAATACCTACTCTTGTGTGGACACTTTCCCCAACTTGGAGATATCACAGTTAATTCTGGCCTTCTTTATATATTCTGGACAACTTCTAATATTTAAACGCAATATTATACATTCCTCCTAGTCTTACGTCACTAGATTGTCAACGTCGTGTATTCAGAGACTGTCTCCTCCTGACGTGTCAGGCCTAATCCAGTGGTAGTTATAGGGGCTTTGATTAATTAATTGTGTCTCTTTTGGACTAAAGGCCAAAAACTGGCTTATATCTACATTATAATAATAGGCAATATCTGAAAAAATCAGAAAGTAAAAAAAATAAAAGGACAGTGTATGTTGATCGTGGATAAATAGTATGAATAAAATAGTATTTTGCATTTTAGGTAATTAATTTTAATAATTGGCTTTTACATTTTTAATTCAGGAAAAGCCAAATAATTTGCCATTAAAGGCATACTTAGCCATTAAGATTTTTATCTGCTAATTTTGCCTGTCATTTTAACATGTTCAAAGCATATTTTAATAAAATGTAAATCATCTTTTTGCTAAAAAATATTTGAGACTATTATCCTCATGATAATATATTTGTTTTATATGAATAATAATTTTATATCCTGTAGATCTTCAAGTCATAAACACGCAGAAAATAGAGAATGATGGATGAGCTGTGGAAAGATTCAAGGAAATAATTACAATAATAACTTCTCTAATATTTAAGATGTGCCAAAGGGGAGATCCAGGAAATTACCAAGCAGTTAACATCAATACTAGGAAAGAATAAGAACAAATAATAATAGAATTGATCAGGAAGTACTTATGCAAGAACAATTTAATGAGCAACCAGCAGCATGAGTTCATCTGAAAAGATCATGAAATACAAACCAGACAGAAAGTGTGAGTACAAGCAGCGTCAGCCAAAAGAACTGAAGTCTGTCGACTTCAAATTATACCCGTAGCCATGTGAAAAAACAGGTGTTTTAAATTAAGATAATCCTATAAGAATAAATATAAAATTAACTTTTGGTTGAGATAAAGACAGCAATTAATTTTAAAACCTTGCTATTCAAAAGATACCTTCCACCCAGCCATGCGTTCACCACAGGACTCCCAGGGATGTGTGTGAGTGCCAGTGGCTCTTACTCCACCTCCAAACAAAGAATTGCTCAAATCTTCCTAATAAGTGATTTTCAAGCCAGCTGAACATGGACTGCTTATGCAGGCTGTCTATGTGAATGCCTCCAGCATGAAAACTAGTACAGATAAAATCCTGACAAGATAATAGCTGTTAGCAATCCGGAGGCTGCAGGTGAGTGCATCAAATTTTATTTTTTAAAAAGATAATTTCTTTATGTATAAGGAAGTATTTGGCCTGCAGGGTCAAGTTAAATCTTCTAAATGGACCACAGGAAGCTTTATTCATTAGGAGTTTTCGCTAGCCTAAAGGAGATCAAATCAGCTATAACATCTCCCCTTTGTCAAAGACACGCTTTTCACTGGTTAGGGAGGAACCACCTGCTTGAACCAGGAGTCATGCAGCTCTCGGTCAGGGGGAGGGAGTGTGCCCTGGGCCAGCAGGAGCATTCTCAAGGCGGCCGGGGGCCACAGCAGCATCAGCCAAGCGGGCAGCCTGATATCATGACCTCTGTAGTAAGTAAAGGAAGGCCAGCATAATTGTGTGAATGAACTTTCTGATGGTAATAAAGAAGGATCCACCCACCAAAACTGAGCCAAAATAAGAACTATGGTGGGAAATATTTGGATTGCATTCTGAAGATAAAGGGAATTTAACTAAAATCGGAACAGCCTCATCTCATCTTTCCTGAGCCAATTAAATTCAAACAAAACTTTGCAAATCTCAACATTTTTCTAGAATGTTTGATTTGAAAGTCTGTTAAGCTCTCTATATGGGTCAAAATATATATTATTTGCCATCATAAATATCCACCTTGGTATTTCCAGGTACTTCATTTCTCAGCACCTTCAATTTTTATCATTTATTATATAAAACTTCATTTTTTAAGTTAAATAGTTAAGAAATTGATACAACTCTTATGTCAGTACAGAGCATGATATATATATTTTTTAATTTTTTTTTAAAGATTTTATTTACTTTCAGAGAGAGGAGAAAGGAGGGAGAAAGAGCAATGTATGGTTGCCTCTTGCATGGCCCTCACGGGGACCTGGCCCGCAACCCTGGCATGTGCCCCGACTGGGAATCGAACCGGGACCCTCTGGTTCCCAGCCCGCGCTCAATCCACTGAGCTACACCAGCCAGGCTCAGAGCATGATATATTAACAATAATTCAAGTAGTATTAAAACTAATATTCATAGATTTAAAACAGTCACATTACAACTCTCCTTTTGGGAATTTTACTTATGTAGTACTTTTTTTTAAGATTTATTTATTTATTTATTTTTAGACAGAAGGGATGGGAGGGAGAAAGACAGGGAGAGAAACATCAATGTGTGGTTGCCTCTCATGTGGCCCTCGCTGGGGACCTGGCCTGCAACCCAGGCATGTGCCCTGACTGGGAATCGAACTTGCGACCCTTTGGTTCACAGCCTGTGCTCAATCCACTGAGCTACACTAGCCAGGGCTTATGTAGTATTTTTTAATTCTTTCCTATCATTTATCAAAAATTTTGTTGGTTTTGTATATGGTTACCTTGCCTTTTTTAGAAAGTGAAATTCATTCTACATTAAATTTGTCTACGTTCAATTTATGATATCTTCAACTATTAAAGTAAGAAATAGCTTTATTCCTATTATTTTTCTCCTCTTTCCTCATGAACATTTAATTTTTAAGTGTTTAACCCATAGTTAAAGCAAAATATAACTTAGAATAATATCTTTAATATTTTTTTATTCTTCCTAGCCTTTACAAATGCTATTATATTCACCAACTTATTGGATAATATCCTTGTGCTTTGGTAGGGTACAAACCTGGCAAACATTTCTTCTCCATCTTTATAAACTAAGGTGACAAGAAATAATAGAAATCTTGCCTGATTAATAATCTATGAGGTTTGTAACTTTGTTTTTTTAAGAGATTACATTTGTGAAAGATAAAAAATAAGAATGATAAAACAGTTGTTTATTCACTCTACATATTCATTTCTGACAGTACACTTTACAGACAACTGAGATGAATTACCCGAGATGTAGACCATCATTATAATGCATAGCACTGTAAATCTTGGTTATAGTTAATGAGGCTATCTATATGCCCCAGTCAAGGATGTTCAATGGTGCTGTTTTGTTGTCACAGTAATCTCTTTTTCTATATTCCTATAAAACTATTTAAAGCAGGAAATTAATTTTGGTTAAATATGTTGAGTAAAGGGAGTTGGAGGGGGAGGGGAGGAGAGAGGATGCAGATAACTGTAATTGAACAACAATAAAGTAATTATTTAAAAAAATATGTTGAGTAAAGTAGATAGATCCTTTAGGATTTCTTAGAATAGTGACTGTGTATTTGAATATTTGCACAACATAATATTTAGAATTATTGTGGTTAATAAAATAACCTAACATTTATTGAGCATTAACTACAGACCAGGCACCCTCTATTTGCTTTACATGTATTAATTCATCTAATCCTCATTCACACAGAATTAGTGCTATTAGTTCCCACATTTTGCTGATGAGCAAACTAAAGTATAGGAGGCTAAATAACTTTCCCAAGTTCACACAACTAGTAAACAGGATATTCAAAAACCTTTATTTTAGGGAAAGATCCAGATGTCAACTATAATAGCTTGGCCAAGCTCCACCGATGCCTCGTGAGAGAATGGAAAATGGACTCCATGTCTCTGAACTCCTGGTTAACATCTTTTCCCATAAAAACATGCTACACTTTATTTTCAAGAACAGTACGAGCACAGGCACACTCACAGGGTAGAAGAAGTCTTTGGGCTTTCAGTTTAGTGCCAGAAAAACTGCCCACAAATGGTGCCCTGATATCCCTTGTTCTCCAAACAGTTCCCTTGCTAAGTTCCCTGCCTTTTTGTTCATTCTGCTTAGTTTTTATATTGAAGTAACTGTTATATAAAATTTGGGTAATGTAGACAAGCATTAAAAAAAACATAATTTTAAAATACCCATAATACATTCAGAAATAGCCCCTTTATTCATTTTAGTGAATATACATCTACTCTCTCTATGTTTATGTACGTGTATGTGTATGTTTGGGTCCATGTTTTAGGCATTTTGAGTAACTGTATACACATTGTTCCATAAACTGATTTTCACTAATTTACATATTATGAACCTTATCCATATTAAATATCCTTCTACAGTACTCTCAGTGGATAAGTTCTATTTCAGATGCATTATAATTTATTTAACCAACCCTCTAGTTCAGGAACAGTAGGTTGTTTCCAATTATGTGCTATTATGCATTACATCCTTATATATAAATATTTGTATATATTCATGATTATTATTTAAAATAAATTTCTGGTTGATGAGGATATGCAACAGTCCTGTAATATCAGTTTTTTTCTACTTATGAGAATACCAGCTTTCCTACATCCTTGCAAAAATTGAATTCTGGTATTATCATCTTTTGTCTTTAATCCTTGTTAATTTTAAAGGTGAAAAATGGCACCTTGTTGCCCTGGCTGGTGTAGCTCAGTGGATTGAGCGCGGGCTGGGAACCAGAGGGTCCCGGTTCGATTCCCAGTCGGGGCACATGCCTGGGTTGCGGGCCAGGCCCCCATGAGGGCCATGTGAGAGGCAACCATTCATTGCTGTTTCTCTCCCTCTCTGTCTCCCACCCTTCTCCTCTCTCTAAAATAAATAAATAAAATCTTTAAAAAAAAA
>PVJI01026048.1:0-19427 GCA_004026765.1 Micronycteris hirsuta
TGCCCCCACCGCTCCACAAACCGCCATCTCGCTGCACACTCTCTGCCCGGCTCCGCCCCCGCTTACCAGTCTGGATGAACGTGTCTTCCTTAAGTTCTTGGTTGTGGGACTTCTATACAGTTCGATTTTCTGTCAGATCTGGTTGTTTTTTGTTTTTAAATTGTTGTTTTCCCTCTTTTGGTTGTACGAAGAGGCACAGTGTGTCTATCTACGCCTCCATCTTGGCCGGAAGTCCTTGTTTTTGTTTTTTAGGTTCAGTTGTTGATAGTTGTTTGTTGTCATTTTACTGTTCATATTTTTATCTTCTTTTTCTTAGATAAGTCCCTTTAATATTTCATATAATAAGGACTTGGTGATAGTGAACTCTTCTAGCTTTACCTTATCTGGGAAGCACTTTATCTGCCCTCCCATTCTAAATGATAGCTTTGCCTGAATAGAGTAATCTTGGACATAGGTCCTTGCCTTTCATGACTTGCAATACTTCTTTCCAGCCTCTTCTTGCCTGTAAGATTTCTTTGGGGAAATCAGCTGATAGTCTTATAGGAGCTTTTTTGTAGATAACTCTCTCCTTTCCTCTTGTTGCTGTTAAGATTCTCTTCTTACCTTTCATCTTGGGTAATGTAATTATGATGTGCCTTTGTGTGTGTTTCCTTGAGTCCAACTTCTTTGGGACTCTCTGAGCTTCCAGGACTTCCTGGAAGTCTATTTCCTTTGCCAAATTGGGGAAGTTCTCCTTCATTATTTTCTCAAATAAGTTTTCAATTTCTTGCTCTTTCTCTTCTCCTTCTGGTTCCCCCATGATTTGGATGTTGAAATGTTTAAAGTTGTCCTGGATGGTCCTAAGTCTCTCCTCATTTTTTTGAATTCTTGATTCTTCATTCTGTCTGGTTGAATGTTTATTTCTTCCTTTGCTACAAATCAGTAGTTTGAGCCCTGGTTTCCTTCCGTCACTGTTGGTTTCCTGTACATTTTTTTTAATTTCACTTTTCATAGCCTTCACTTTTTCCTCTATTTTGCAACCATACTCAACCATTTCTGTGAGCATCCTGATTACCAATGTTTTGATAGGTTGGCTATCTCTTCACTACCGAGTTGTATTTTTTCTGCAGCTTTGATCTGTTCTTTCATTTGGGCCTTTTTTCTTTCTTTCTTTTCTTTTTTTTTTTTTTTTTTTTTTTTTTTTTTTTTTTTTTTTTTTTTTTTTTTTTTTTTTTTTTTTTTGCCTCTTGTGCCTGTTACATAGTAAGGGGCGGTACCTTAAGTATCCACTAGGGCAGGGCAACTCACCTTCTCTGTGTTATAGTGCTGTCTATGGGGAAGGGGTCCAAAAGAGAACAATGCCACTTGTTCAGCTCTCTACCCAATTTCAATCACTTCCCCTGCTACCCACAAGCAAACTAGGCCCTTCTGGTGCTGATTCCAGAGTGGGTGGTTTTTTGTGTGTTCTAGGATCCTGTGGGTCTCTCCAATGAACTCTTCTGTGAGGCTGAGAGTTTCTCCTGCTGCTGCCTCAACCCCCACAAGTTTTTTCAGTCACAAGCTTTCAGGTTTTATTTCCTAGCACTGAAACCCTGGGTTGTGCAGTCTGTCTCGCTCCCCAGTTTTTCCTCTCCATTCATCTGCACACAAATGTGGGACCACCCGCTCTGCCAGTGCTGCCTCCCCTGATTCTCCAGCTGCCACCTTGCTGTGAGTCCTCTCTGTCCAGCTGCCCATCTCCACTCACATACCAGTCTGGATGAATGTTTCTTCTTTAACTCCTTGGTTGTTGGACTTCCATACAGTTTGATTTTCTGGTAGTTCTAATTGTTTCTTGTTTTTAAATTTGTTATTGTCATTCATTTGGTTGTGTGAAGAGGCACAGTGTATCTACCTACCCCTCCATCTTGGCCAGAAGTTAAGAGTAGTTTTGTAATGTTATAATGTGGGGACTTTAGAAAGAAAAGAAGATGGAAAAGTAAAATATTAAATTCTACATGAAAAAAGAAAATTACATGATCCAAAATGAAATACTGATAACCTTACTGTTAATGACCTATAAATTGAAATAAAATTTCATTTTTTATTCTAAAAATATCTGCAATTTTTTTAAAGTAGTAATATTCAAAGCTGTAAGGGAGCAATGAGTTACTCTCAAACAGTAGCCTTCATCCTCGGCTAGTGGAACATAAATTGGTCAAGTGTTTCTGGAAAGTAGAATTGTCCAAGTATAGCAAGAGTTTTAAACTTATACAAACCTAGTGTGCAAAAAAAAGTTCATTTCAACAGTTAGGAAAATCCCATATGTAAATGTCATTTTAAAAAAGTGGCTTTGCCCTTTAATCTGGTAAGCTGATTTCTAGGTATTAGTCCTGAGATAATGATCAGAATGTAGTCAAAGATCTTCATGTACAAGGATATTCATGCAGCATTATAATTGTGTATTACAGTAAGTCTAAATAACCAACCATTATGTAATTGCTAAATAAAGTGTGATACATCCATGTGATGGAATATTTGGCAGCCATTAAAAGTAATGTTTTACCAAAGGGATGATGGAAGAGGAAAATGGGAAGGTGTTAAAAGGGTATATAATTTCAGTTTTGAAAAATGAGAAAGGTGTAGAGATTTGTTGCACAAAAGTGTGAATATGTTTAACACTACTGAACTGTATACGTAAAATGGTTAAGATGGTTAAATTTATGTTATGTGTTTTTTTACAATTTTTTTAAAATTGTGAAGTAACTTAAAAAGATTATTTAATAATGCTTATGTTAGGTTAAGAATGGAATAAACAGGAAAGAAACTATAGTTTCATTCTAATTCCATTTTCAGTAACAATCTGATAATTAATTAACAATTAATTAACAATCTGTTTTCAGATTAGTGTCATCAGTGGTTATAGCAAGAGAGTAAGGAAATGTTTTTCACTCTTTTTTCCCAAGAAAATTTATTCAAGAAAAAAGTTTTAAGAAAAAAGAAAAAGACTCACCAAGTCTTTATAGACAACCTCGTTTTCATTCCCTTGGACTCTCTCTACTTGTTTCCTTGCAGGCCACTTGACTTCTAGCTTCTATTCAAAAGGCTGTCCTATAGTTCTGAAAAAACAAACCCATCCAATTCCTTACATCTTCTGCCACCATCATTCATTTATAAGTTCTGAAATTTTTCCTTCTCCAAGAACTAATTGGAAAAGAGAAAAACTTTTCCTAAGCTGTTGATTGCCTTACATGACTTACCAAGATTCCCTTATTACTGTAATTACCACTCTCATTTAATAGGGTCTGAATACCATTATTATGTTTCAAATCTCCAGGTACATAGATAGCAAACATGTTGTGAATTTGGATGGTCTAAATCAGGCAGTCTCAAACTGGAGTCCACAGACAGAAACTAGGGGATCTATGATCTTAGATGGGGGAAAAAACTATATTTTCACTGACCTCTGACTTAAATTGAATATTTCCTTCTATTATGAATGTAGACAGACCTGTTGATATTTTTATATTCCCAACATCTAAGTACAGTGCTTGGCAGAGATGCTCAGTAAATGATTGTAGAAAAAAAGAAAGAAAGGGTACAGGAAGTGTGGCTGGAATATGTCAAGATGGTAGGATACAAATACACTTTACCCTTGAACAACATGGGGGTTAGGGGTGCTGACTCTGGCACAATAGAAAATCCATGTATAACTTTTGACTCCCCCAAAACTTTACTGCAGTGCTTCTCCATATCACAGGGTGATTGGTTCCATGACACCCACGGATACCCAAATTCACAGATGCCTAAGTTCCTTATACAAAATGGCATCAAGTTAACCTTCTGCATCCACAAATTCCCAACCATAGATCAAAATACGGTTTTCTACTTGTGGTTGTTTGAAGTGCAGATATAAAGCCCAGGAAAATGAAGGGCCAATTGCATATTAATTGAAAAAATCCACATATATGGCCTCAAGTGATTCAAACTCAGGTTGTTCTAAGGTCAACTATGTTCTTTTTTGACTCCTTCCTCTCCTACCTTCATCAGTAATGATATTTTCATAAAACAGTCTTACCTTCTGATTGTGTACTTTTCTTTTTAAACTTGCTTTATTTAATTTGTTCTCCTAAATTGCCTTGTAATGTAGGAAGGACAGATCTTATTCTTTTCACTTTACACACAAGAAACTGAGTCTCAGTGAAGCTAAAATGCCTTGCTTGTGGCCCCATAGCTATTCAATGTCATTGCCAACTGCGGACTACCTACTTTAGTGCTCTTTCCCTTTCATCAGATCACCAGTAATACAATGGTTGTGCATGGTCAGCAGGTAGGCAGACATTTTTGGAGGGTTCCATATAGCCTCAAGACAAAACCAGTTGGCCTTCTTGTACTCTTTCCCGTAGTCACGTGGGGTCAACACTTTGGTGGCAGCCACAGAGAGCCTTAATGAAGTTCCTAAACAATGGAGTGGGAGACAATAACTCCATTCAACCGAGAGTGCCAGAGGTTATTCCTCCAACTTTGAATTCTACCGACCTGCACGCTAACAGTACACGGTATGACCAAGCAGATTCAGGATAGGCTTTGAAAGAGAAGGATTCAAGTTGTGCTCAAATGCTCAAATATTGGCTCAGCTACCCTTTTTTAAAAAACCTAATCTTTATTGTATTTTTTTCCATTGCCATTTAGTCCCATTATACTTCCCTCCCCCCAGCAATCACCTCAGTATTGTCCATGTCTATGAGTCCTTTTCCCTTTTTGTTCATTCCCTCCATCCCTCACCTCCCCACCCATGTGTCATCCTGCTTTCCATCTATGAGTCTATCCCCATTTTCCTTGTTAGTTCAGTTTCTTCCATAGAGTCCATATATGAGTAGAATCATATGGTATTTGTCTTTCTCTGACTGGCTTATTTCACTTAGCATAATGTTCTCCAGGACCATTCCTACTGTTGCGAAGGGTAAAATGTTCCTCTTTTTTTCAGCCAAGTAGTATTCCATTGTGTAAATGTCCCATAGTGTTTTATCCACCCATCTACTGATGGACACTTGGGCAGCTTCCATATCTTGGTGATTGTAAATAATGCTGCAATGAACATAGGAGTGCTTATATTCTTTTGAATTGGTGCTTTGGGTTCCTTCAGATATATTCCTAGAAGTGGGATCACTGGGTCAAAAGGCAGATCCATGTTTAATTTTTTGAGGTACGTCCATACTGCTTTCCACAGAGGCTGCACCAATCTGCATTTTCACCAACAGTGCAAAAGGGTTCCCCTTTCTCCACGTCCTCACTAGCACTTGTTGTTTGTTGATACACTGATGATAGCCATTCTGACAGGTGTGGAATGATATCTCACTGTAGTCTTAATTTGCATTTCTCTAATGATTAGTGACAGTAAGCATCTTTTCATATGTCTGTTAGCCATCTGTAGGTCCTCTTTGAAGACATGTCTATTCATGTCCTTTTGCCCATTTTTTTAGTTTGGTTCTTTGTTTTTTTGGTGTTGAGTTTTGTAAGTTCTTTATAAATTTTGGATATTAACCCATTACCAGATATATCAAAGAATATTTTCTCCCATTCTGTAGGTTGTCTTTTTATTTTGTTGATTATTTCCTTTGCTGTGCAGAAAATTTTTAATTTGATGTAGTCCCATTTGTTTACTTTTTTTTGTTGTTTCCCTTTCCTGGGGAGATATATCCAATAAAATATTGCTATGAGCAGTGTCCAAGATTTTGCTGCCTATGTTTTCTTTATGATTTGTATGGTTTAGGGTCTAACTCTTAAGTCTTTGATCCATTTTGAATTTATTTTTGTGTGTGGTGTAAGGGGGTGGTCTGGTTTCATTTTTCTGCATGTATCTGTCCAATTTTTCCAACACTATTTATTGAATAAACTACCTTTAGCCATTGTCTGTGCTTGCTTCCTCTCTCAAATATTAATTGACTATAAAGTGTGGGTTTATTTCTGGGCTCTTCTATTCTGTTCCATTGATCGATGTGTCTGTTTTTGTGGCAGTACCATGCTGTTTTGATTACTATGGCCTTATAGTATTTTCTGATATTAGGTAGCATGATTCCAACTTTGTTCTTCTTTGTCAGGATCACTGTTGCTCTGTGAGGCCTTTTGTGGTTCCATATACATTTTTGAAATATTTGTTCTAGTTCTATGAAATACATCATTGGAATCTTGATAAGAATTGCATTGAATCTATAGATTGCTTTGGGTAGTATGGACATTTTAATGATATCAATTCTTCCTATCCATGAACACAGTCTGTGTTTCCACTTATTTGTATGTTCTTCAGTTTCATTCTTTAGTGTCTTATAATTTTCCAAGTACAAGTCTTTTACACCCTTGGTTAGGTTTATTCCTAGGTATTTTATTCTTTTTGTAGCAGTTGTGAGTAGGATTGTTTTCTTCATTCTCCTTTCTATTAGTTTGTTATTAGCATATAAAAATGAACCTGATTTCTGGATAAAATCCAGCACCCATTTATGATAAAAACTCTCAACAAAATGGGATTAAAGGGAACATACCTAGACATAATAATGGCCATATATGACAAACCCACTGCCAGCATCATACTTAATGGGCAAAAACTACAAGCTTTCCCTTTAAGATAAGGAACAAGACAAGGTTGTCCACTCTCACCTCTTTTTTTCAACACAGTATTGGAAGTCCTACCCACAGCAATCAGACGAGAAGAAGAAATAAAAAGCATCTAACTTGGAAAGGAAGAAGTGACACTGTCATTATTTGTAGATGACATGATACTGTACATAGAGAACCCCAAAGATTCCACCAAGACCCTACTAGATCTGATAAATTCAGCAAAGTAGCAGAACACAAAGTTAATTGAGCTACTCTTGTGCATGTGACCTTACGTATGTGACAGGTCACTTAACTGCTTCAAGGGATAGTTGGTTTCCCGATCTGTAAAATGGGGGTGACAACGCCTGCCTTACAAGTTCCTTTTTTTCAGAGAGAGAAGGGAGTGAGAAACATCGATTTGTTGTTCCACCTATACATGCATTCATTGGTTGATTCTTGTATCTGCCCTGACAGGCTGTCGAACCCGCAACCTCGGTGCGTGGACATGTTCTAAGCAGCTGAGCTCCCCGGCCAGGGCCCTACCTTACAAGTTCTTGTAGGACATAAAATACATGTGAAAACTTAAAGCTTATAGACTGGCACATAAGTGCTAAGTGAATTCTTAAACGATGTTTTTGATTTCTTTCCAAATCAAAAGTCTTCAAAACTTCTGCTTCTAATGATGTAATAAGACTTTAATATTGGCAGCCTCCTTTTGTCTACATAGTCACCGCGTTCTCATTCAGTTAGCTTTTCAATTTGTGGAGTAGAAAAACTCAAGCTGAGCTTCAATCTCTTCCATTACATTAGCCCCCAGGGCAAATGAGAACTCATGTTACTTCATTTTGAAGAAATTTGCAATTGCATTGTTCTCATTTTCTCTTTTATGAGGTTAGAATTGCTTATTTACATTTAAGTCCTGATCATTATTATTTTGTATCGATTCTAACATTAATTTAATGCCAACAATGACACAGCCATGAAAGATTACTACAAAAATAACCATTTAAAATATGTATTTCCAGTGGCTACATTTTTATACATTTATTTTAAAATACACCTTTTAAATGCTATTTCAGAGTAAAAAAAAAGAAAAAAGTGTTATAACTGGAAGAGACCATAGAGATCTAGTCCAATACTTTCAATTTAAAAGTGATGAAGCATTTTGGAGCTAGCTTCATTCTGTATATCCAGCTCCTTCCAAAAATAATCAGTCGTTACAATGCTTGTGTTATAGTTGCTTTGCTTATTAAAATTATAAACTTATGGAGAGCAGAACTCTCTGATCAGGAGACATGAAAACTTTTTTGTACTGTTTCTAATCTGAAAGGGAATAATGGAAATGACTGTCTATTCCCCAGACTGTGCCTTTCTGCTTTTCACTCTGCTACACCTCATTGCTTTTCTGAAACCAAGTGAGAAATAATATAAATCAATAACTTATGCGTTTCATTAAGCATTTCAGGTAATTGGCCTACATTTTAAATAATTTCACATTATATTATTATCTATTTTTTTACAACCACCTCCCATATTTATCTATTATAGGTCATTTATTTCAGCAGATTTCTTTAATAATTTTGTCACATTTATTTGAAATATCCCAAAATGTGTGTTTGGTACTTAATTATTTAAGAGCGTGATGTCAGATGCTACCTTACTGTTATGAAAGTGAAGAAAGTGAGAAACATTTCTCCTGACCTATGAGAAAAAATAAAACCTGTGAACACCAAAAGAAAGTAGAAATTTTACTCACTACACTTAGGAACTAAAAATAGGAGTTACAAACGTTTTCAATAATTTCAAAAATACATATAGGAGTGAGCCAAAGTTGATTTACAGTTGTAAGTACAGGAAACACAGAGTTCATTCTTGTATTATTATTTGTTTATTCGTGATTGTATTATGTATTACAAACAGCTATGAACCTACTTCCCCCAGCCCTGTGTTAAATATGCTTCGTTTCATCGTGTGAGGGCTGCGCGATGAAAGAGGGCTTTGGGCCCAGCGTATTGTTTGTTAGGCTGTGGACTTCAGAGGACTCAATTACTTTTTAGAAGTGATTAATTGTGGTTAGGGCATTAGCTAATCTTTATTCTTTAAGCTCCTAAGGATCAGATCTGCTCTGAGTGCACGAATATCCTTTGCACTCTCAGGAAAAAGGCCTCAACAATTTTGCCCGGGCCATGGTAACACGTGCTGCTCACAACGGCGTGCGTCGGCCAGCTCCCGCCCGAAGGGAAGGGAGAGTTTCAGAGCAGGTATTATTTACCCTGGGACAGAAAGCCCACAGACTCTTGGAGTTAAAACGGGTGTTAGATCATCCCTGTATAACGGTTTCCCTTCAACCTGAGGAAACATGCTTACAGAAGAAAACCCTCGTGGTTAGAAAGGTGCGTGAATGTGTGTGCACGTGTATGTCTGTGCGTGGTCTGGTAACTAGCTGTAACCTCTCTCTGCTGAAGGAAATGGGCTTAGATGTAGAACTTGAAATTTGGGTTAGTTAAAGGGAAATTTTTTTCAGAAATGAGGGCTACTTGATATTCAAATGGTCTGCAGAGAAAGCCTGTGTATGTCTTACAAGGAGAAAGTTGGATTGCCTTAGAGCTCTGTCATTCTAAGATTCACAGATCTTTAACTCCCAGGGCTCTGAACCCCCCTAAAAGAGAAAAGCTCAAATAAGAAAAAAGGTAATTTTTGTCCTTGCCTTTTTATGAATTAATATCGTTATTCAATAAGCCTTTATTGAATGACTAATGAATCAATGTTGAGTTAGGCCCTTGGTTTGCAGACATAAACCAGAATGGTTTCTGGCCTCAAGGATCTTCTAAACTAAAATGATTTTTGTTTACCATTGATACTAGAAAAATAAGTAACTTCTGTGTAAAAACAGCTATCCACTAATTGTTACAACAAAGTAACTGTGAACTAGTAAAGTAATTTATGTGTGTTTTTCCTTCAGGTCAAAGACAGTTCAAAGTAGTAATCAAATCTCTTTCACCTAAAGAGGTAGTCCGGATTCATGTCCCCAAACCTTTGGACAGGAATGATGGAACATTTTTGATGAGGTACAGGATGTATGAAACTGCCAATGAGGGGCTGAAGATAGAGGTCCTTTATGGTGATGAACATGCAGCCCAGTCTCCCTATATTTTGAAAGGTAAGTGATTATTACATAATCCAGAGCCGGCCTCCTGTGTAGATCCCATGCTTTAAAAAGGTCTTCAGCCATTATATAGTATTCATTATATAAATGAATATAAGGTCTTCAGCCACTATATAGTATTCATACCCATTTCCAGTATTCTTCATTCTTTGTATAAGGTAAGTTGCATTATATTCATCAGCCATTTATAACTCACTGGAAATAAATTTATCAGCTAATTTACCAAGAACAGGTTACGTTGGTGGAGCGCATGTGCTGTATCCTAGGCTGTCTAGGGGGCGTGAAGGGGAGATGGCAAGTGGAAGCGCAGGGGTCTGACATAAGTGCTCTCGCCACTGCTGGGTTTAGGGCAGATTTTCCCTGTCTGGATAATCTTAGAGTTCATCCCATGTTCACATCGGGGGCAGAAACAACTCCCTGCCTGGTGCTGGTGAATCAAGCGTGGCACTGCGTGTGTTTTGCCTTCCCTAGGACCGGTATACCACGAGTACTGTGAATGTCCAGAAGAGGATCCTCAGGCCTGGCAGGAAACTCTTTCTTGTCCAACCGAAGAACCACAGATTGCAAAAGATTTTGCTTCTTTCCCCAGCATTAATCTCCAGCAGATGCTAAATGAAGTTCCTAAAAGGTTTGGGGACGAGAGGGGTGCCATTGTTCATTACACGATTCTCAATAACCACGTCTACCGGCGACCTTTAGGGAAATACACAGACTTCAAAATGTTCTCAGATGAGATTTTGCTATCACTGGCAAGAAAGGTATGAGAATGAATTCACTGATTTTAAAAACAGTATGATTTAATCATTTAGTTGTGACATGTAAACGCTTAGGAGAATAATGGCAAAGGATGGAAACGGATTCCAGGCTTGGAAATGTGCTTGTAAGATGCCTCCCTCGAGTCTTTGTAAGTTCTCCACTTTTATGGGTCTCCCTTTCCTTTAATATTCACGTTAAATGGCTTTCGCCTTTATCCCAGATAAGGAGGGCACAGGGAAATCCCAAGGTTTCTGTGTACTCCTCGACACTTACAGCCCCAACGTCACTTCCAAAGGTTTTCCATTCCTGCTGAACATTCCTTCCATTCCGATTTTACTTGCTGTATGTTTTCTTCTTATCACCTCAAAATGACTTGATTTTTGAACACATTTTTCTTGTTTTTTTTACTATAAGCACCTCTAAAAGATACTGGGTACAGAAGGTTGAAGTTTGGAGTAACAGAGAAAAATTATTTTGTGCCAGTACATAGGGAAATCAATCAATCAAAAAACAAAAACCCTAACGTTTAAAAACAAATATCCCTTATTAAGCAGACGCTCAGCACACCCCTCCCCATTCTTCTATTCAGCCCTGCTTTCTCCATTTGCAAAACTCTTAAGCAGAGTAATTCAAAGTGACGTTTGTTCTTTCTTCCTGACCATGCAGAGTTAGGGGTGAAGATGGGCAAATTTTACATTTCTTACCCAGAAAGACCATGAAGGTAGTTTTCTAAACCAAAAGCCAACTTTGCCGATAGAGGCTGTACAAATTCCCAAGCGTGCTGAATGTCTAGCTGCAATCGTTTCTGATTTTAAATAGCAGTTGCCCGCTCCCCCTACCTGCTCCCCACCCTCCGACCCTGGCCAGCCCACAGTATGAACGGTTCTGGGCACCTGACTTTAAAGGTGGTACTTTCTTCCTGGGCTGCCACCCGCCCGCCCTGTCCTGCATCCCTGTATCTTGTACTCATGTGGTTTTAACTAGGGGTAACTTTGTCCCTCAGAGAACATTTGACAATGTCTAGAGACATTTTTGGTTGTCACCACTGGGGGATTGCTAGTAGCGTCTAGTGGGGAGAGGCCAGGGATGCTGCTGAACTTCCTACAATGCACAGGACATCCCCCCACAGCAGAAAACTGCCCATGACAACATGTCAGTAGTGCTGAGTTTGAGAAACCCTGCCGATAGTCAGAACGGCTGATGGGGAGTTTACTAATGAGCTTACAAAGGATCTTAGGGAAGCAACAGTGTGACTATGCACATCCCTTGCTCTTCCCTTTTGTTCCAGGTTCTTTGCCCAGGGACCGCGAAGAAATGTAAGATAAATGAGACTCACCCTGGTCTTAGAGCCCCTTGCTCTAGTAGGACTTGTTTTTGTTATTTGGAAGTGAGGGTGGGGTGTGAATACAAACAAATAATTGTGCCTTGATGTGATTGGCCTGAGAGAAAAGTAGGTACCTCGGTTAGACTGCCTGGGAGGAGGAGTCATAGAGGAGGTAACATTAGATCTGGGTTTAGGATGAAAAAGGAGAGTGCCAAGTAAGTAAATGGGAGAAGAACATTCCAACTGGAGAGACTTGCATGTTAAAGTGGATAGCATTTTCAGAGAATAGCCTGAAGTTTACTGGCAATAAGCAGATGGAAGATGGGGTCAAAGGTAAGCTGGAACAAGACAGTAGGGCCTTGAGTTCCAGCCAAAGAGTTTAGACCTTGTCCTAAAGGCTTAAGGTTCTTTTAATCCTGATAGTAACATGAACTTGGGTTTTAGAAATATGAGCAGCAGTGTGGAGAGCTGAATAGAGCGGGGAGAATTTAGCATCAGGACACCTTGTAATAAGTAAGCTGTTACAATCCAGGCAAGAGATGATAAAGGCCCAAACTGGCATTGACCATGGAGATGGAAATGGAGTAGCAGATTCCAGAATCACTGATAGATGGGATAGAGGGGTTTGACAGAGAAGGAAAACAAGAGCTTGAGTCTAACTTTGGGGATATTGACTTAGGCAGCTGCCAGAAAGGGAGCCACTTGTTTGTACTTGTCTACACAATCTCCACTTTTGTCACATGAAACAATGTAAAATGTTCGGCTGACTCCTGGTTAAGTTCATTGACCATGTATCATCCTCATCCTTGACTTCTGATGCTGCCGATGACTGACAGGCATGCTTCTCTCTTTTGCTGCTGTTTTCGAGAGTTTAGTTTTATCTGAAATATTTAAGAAAGCCAAAGAATGAAAGCGTTTAGCACCAAAGACTGAGTGAGGTTTATATTTTTGCACTGATGCAAAATGTATAAGCACTGATGTTTATATTTTTGTTTATTTAGGTTCTTCTCCCAGATTTAGAATTTTATATTAATCTTGGGGATTGGCCCTTGGAACATCGAAAAGTCAATGAAACCCCTGGCCCTTTACCTATCATTTCATGGTGTGGCTCTCTGGATTCACGAGATATTATCCTTCCTACGTATGACATCACCCACTCCACACTTGAAGCCATGAGGGGCGTTACAAATGATCTCCTCTCTATTCAGGGAAATACAGGTAAATTCAACTTCATTATCTAAGAAAAAGCTTAGAGGTAAAAAAAAAAATGAAGGGGATTGGTTTAGTCAGGGAAAGTATGTATATTATATATATTTAAATAACCATTTTTCTTATTTTCTAACCAAGAAAAAAAAACCCAGCACCCTAAATTCTAAAGAGGTTTGCTTAGGACCCTTCTAGTACAAAAATTAAAGATACATGAATTGGAGTAGTGATGTCCAAATCTACCGTAACTGAGTCTCTTTTGAGTTGGTTACTTGTAAATACGATTTGAACATATATATTTGGTGAAGTTGTCACTTGACTTAATTCTGATTTTGATGCCTTCATATTGCTAGATGAAGTGAGAGAGAATTTTGAAAAGTTTGAAATTATATGCATATCTAAGAGAACATGATAGCAGCATAATTTGGATATTACTACCTCCAACACTTTGTAAGAAATTCTCCCCTTTCCTTTTTTTTTTTTTTTGGCTTTCTCAATTCTCTAAAATTTGAATTCCTTTCTCCCTTTGAGGGCCTTTGGTTTTTGGCACAATACACATTTTATTAAACTGAGCTCCCTGAGTAGAAGAAACCCTGCCTTCTCTCTGTAGCCGCTTTCTGTTTATTGTGGTTTGGTGGGCTCCTTATAAATTATCTAGAGATAATGTGAAATGAAAACTGACCTACTTTTTATTTGATAACAACTAATTTCTGAAAAGTGTGCTAGCATAACAAAGAATTTGATCCCTTCCAATTTCTATGTTTTGAGATTTATTCCTTAGAATACTGACAGGTGTTAACTGATGACCTCTCTACAGAATAATAAAAGCAGATTTAAATTAATTCTTCTGGAATATTTCCCTAACAGGAAAGAGAGAATATAAATCATTGTATGTGTGTGTGTATACATACATATTTGCATTTAAGAGCATATTAGAAGAGGCTCGTCCTGTATTCAGAGTGATGTGCTAACAATTCTGAGCATCCCAAGGATTAAAGATGTGTGGGTGTCACTTAGTGATACAGTTTGTTCTGGTCACCCTGTCTAACAACAAGAGCCTAGTTCATTTTTATTATGAAGCACGAAAGATGGAAGAAGCTAATGCCTCTGTGAATAGGCCAAGTCATTGAGTCTCTTTATGTTTTGAACTTTATCTAATATTGTTTTGGATATTTTCTAATGTTATACAACAGAAACTCCAACATTTGAGTGAACTCTCCCTAATAGAAAAATGAAGGAAATTAGAACATTCTAATGCCATAATTTTTGGAAATAGCATTTACTTTAGAAGATGTATTAATGATAAAAAAGCTTTAACATCTTCAATGACAACGATAGATTAAAGATGGTTCTATTTACCACATAAACGTTTCAAAACCATTTTTTTATGGTCTCGAACTTCTAGGGCCTTCCTGGATCAATAAAACCGAGAAAGCTTTCTTCAGAGGTAGAGACAGCCGAGAGGAGAGGCTCCAGCTGGTGCAGCTATCCAAAGAAAATCCACAGCTACTGGATGCAGGAATTACGGGGTATTTCTTTTTCCAAGAGAAAGAAAAGGAGCTTGGAAAAGCTAAATTGATAGGTTTCTTTGATTTCTTTAAGGTATGCATCTAAGTCACCCCGGGTGGATATGAAGTGATACATTTGTAAGTAGCTGGGCGTGGGCCAATTTCTCTGTCTTGTGAGCTGACACACGTTCCTATCAGGCAGAGGGAATTGCAAACCTCAGTGCGGTTTACTTTCGTCGTCGTTGTTGTTGTTGATCTTGTCTCCCTGGTAGCTCAGAACTGTGTTTAATGGCCACTGCCCACCTGGCTCTTCCAGAGCAGTGCCGTGAGCTTCCGAGGAGCCAGAGGGGCGAACCCTGTGACAAAACCTGACTGGCTAGCAAGCTCCTTGGCTTCAATTATTTAAGAAAAATTTGATTACCAAATTTCAGAGTAAATCCTGTTCATCTCAGTGTGATATCATGAAAAGAACAAGGGATTTGGACTCAGAGAATAGAGGTTTATAAATTTCTCTGAACGCTAGTTTTCTCATCCATTAAAAAGAGGGGAGGAAGAAGGCTTACACCTGCCTCACGTGGTTGTGATTGAAAGAGCTCTAGTGGCCATGCAAAGTGATTCTGAAATGTAAATCAAAGTTCGTCTGTCCAACAAATACGTGAACAGAGCATGTACTGTTCACCACTATCCCACTAGTCTTTCAGCTTCTACAGGTTTCTGTCTTCTCAACTCTAAAACTGAACTTTGAGATACTGCCTTCCTTTTTCGTATTATTGGGGATATAAGGAACAAAAAGAGAGAATGCAAAAGTAAAATTTTAAATTATTATCAATATTCAGTTTAATAAATATAAGACCTTTGGAAGTAGTTTTCCTACCTTGTTACAGAAATCTGAATTCCCCATTGTACAGACATAGTTGAAATAGGTCTTCCCATTTTCTAAAATTGTTTGTCATCTTATCTTTAAATGTATTGTATTTCTTAAAACTGACTTGTTAATGGCTGCTTATAATTTTAATACAAAGAGAAAATATGAGTTACAAAATAAAATATAAAACTGTTAAACAATAAATTTAGAAAGTGGAAATTAATTCCTTTATACTTAGTATTCCAGTGTTGATGAGAAGCAAAAGTGAAGCAAATGACTGTTAAAATTTTTGTTGATGTTGCTTTAATCTTTTAGTACAAGTATCAAGTAAATGTGGATGGGACCGTGGCTGCGTACAGATATCCGTACCTCATGCTGGGTGACAGTCTGGTTCTGAAGCAGGACTCACCATATTACGAGCATTTTTATATGGCACTAAAGCCTTGGAAACATTATGTACCAATTAAAAGAAATCTTGCTGATTTACTAGAGAAAGTTAAATGGGCCAAGGTAGGCTTTCTGAACTTTAGTTTCTTTCGGCAATAACAAATTCACCACTATTAATTGCATGAATTCCATCACAACACAATTTAATTTGACATAATTTAGTCAAAAGAAATGTTTTCTGACATTTTTATTGCCTGGAAATATCTAAAGAACCAATATCAGTATCATTTTGTATGCCCTCTATCAACATTTTTGAGCATTTTTAGAAGATTTGAAGACCAGCATTGTGTATAGATTTTTTTCTAAAGGAATCACTGTTCATGCATATAAACACATGAGCAAAAACACCCCAAATGCAGGTTACAGACTAAAGGCCAGTGCTGAGGTGCTTTATGCACTAAGTCAGTACATTGCTCTTCTTTCCTCCGGTTAGACACAAGTTCACAATGAACGCATTACTTACAACACCCCAAGAGTCACAGCTTTCCCATGAAATAAGAATTCTTTTACTAAGGAAAAGTTTTTAAAAGCTATTGTGTTTTATTATAAAAATATAAAAGTTTACCCTTCCATTATAAGACTTAATCCTGTTTCTGAATTTCTAAGAAGTAATATTTGGTTATGGAAATAACTGGGTGCCTGAGGCAGAATAATTTTTGTGACCCTTTATAAAGAGTCAGAGTTGTGTGCAAGTGGCTTTTCCTATGGGCAGCATCGTAGAATATTAGCTATTCCCCAAAATATAATTAGGAATGCTGACTACTCCTGGAACTGAAGGAACAGCTTGTGGGTACTAATGACTGAATTTTTATTGTAACAACAATATAGTCTTTCACTGGTAACATTTTGTAACCGATTTGGGTCTCTGATTGCATATTTAAATAGAGCTTTTAAGAGATGTTATAACGTGAAAACTGATTCATTCTCTTCTAGCCTGCATTTTAATATCAAACAGAGAAGGTTAAAATGGGGAAGCAGATGATGAGCCCCAAGCTTTCTGGGTATCTAGGAAAGTACCAAGATAGTCACAGCAGAGGCTGCATGTGGGTCATTGCGCTTTGTGGGTGGTGGCGCAGGGTGGGGGCTGTTACGGGCCTGTGGAATAAGGTGCAAACACACATGGCATTGCCATGTACCAGAGATGTCGAGGAGACCACTTTGTCTATTTCCATAGCCTTGTTCTTAAGTGATACCTTCATCGTGTTCCATCTCTCCCACGCGGTTCGCATGCAACCCCACATCACTCTTGTCTTACACTCACCTTTAGCTTTATGGGTCACAAGAGTAATTTTCATTCACTGTTTCTTTTTAAACCTTTCAGGAAAACGATGAAGAAGCCAAGAAGATTGCAAAAGAAGGGCAGCTGACTGCTAGGGACTTGCTACAGCCACACAGGCTTTATTGCTATTACTACAGAGTACTGCAGGTCAGTGCGGAGTGCCCTTCCCGCTGGGCTGCTGGTCCTCAACCTGCATGCGTGGCCTGCGTGCCTTGCTTCTGGGGGCTTCAGAGAGTCAGCCTGTGGAACTCTGGTTAGGCTGAGGCACCAGCCTGGGAAAAGCAGGAGTAGTGCTAAGTCCCTTTGTAGCCAACGTATTTTTATCTTCATTCAGTATTACAAAAACAATACTTAGAGCCTTACAAAAATAGACGGTCTTGCTCTCTCGTCAGTGCTGTCTTTTATTAAATGCCTTGTGGAATTCCTCATCTGGAAAATTAGATGGTTAGACTATAGGTCATTAACAACTTTCTGCTCAAAATGTCTTCCTCTTTGTTCTCCCTGCTACTTAAGATTCACACATTTGCTATCACAGTTTAGGATGGAAAGCAGATATTTAACTTGCTGCATAATACAAACAAATGAAAAATATTTATAATAGTTCTAACACCTTAAGGCTAAATAATAAAGTACTATACAAATGTTTATTGGGAATCCAAGGATTGGTTCTTTGAGTAACTACCCATGTGTTACTCATTAAAATCTAACCAGGAAGAAAATAAATAGGAAATTTTGTCCTTGTTTTTAACCTAAACTTATTTTTCTTTGGGCAGAAAAAAAGTAAATTTCCTCAGATGCTTGTGGATACTAACCTTTCATAGAAAAATTTAAATGATAAATTATACCATTTACTAGAAGCTACCTTTCCCTTAGATGAGTTCTGTTCCCTCTGCTGGGCTGGTAAGAGGTTCCCTCCCTACAATATTAATTAGGCTCATATACTTATGTCAGTATTTTGTTGGGTTTGGCCCTGGACCAGGAGTGTACAGCTAAATGTACATGAAACCACTGAACTGAAATATCCAATTTATAGGAAAATTTGTCAGCGGCCAAAGCGGAGGAACATTTCACAGACCTGTCACCATTTACAAAATGTGTGTGAGTACAGGCCTAAAAGGAGGGAGTGTGAGACCACCAATTTGGTTTTGAGATATTTATCATCTGATTTGAATATTCAATAAAGTTAATTATCCATTAACAAGGGAGAATAAATGCTAGACGGCACTGCAGTTTCAAAGACACTTGGCTGGACATCCTTTCTGTAGAAGTTTCCTACCGACACGTAAAACTGGATCAGGGTTCCTCGTTAGATTATGAAATATCACACTAGTAACTGTAATAACTAGAGTTAAAATGTAACTTTAGGACTGGAATAACCAGTCCAAACCAGACCTTTGGTATGCAGCAACTAGAAATGACAGCATAAGTGAGAAGGAATGAGTGGAATGAAGTGTGAACTAATCTTTTTGTTATTTTCAACACACATTTCAGAGATATGCTGAGCGCCAGTCCAGTAAACCTGAAATACGTGATGGAATGGAACTTGTTCCTCAGCCAGGTGATAGCACATCCATCTGCCAGTGCCACAGGAGAAGGCCTCTAAAAGAAGAGCTTTAAGTCAGCCCAGATATGCACGCTTGTGTATGCCGGCTGCATCTTGGATGGAAGCATTCAGATAGAATCTAAGCTGTGAAGAACACAGCTTGGAAGACTTTACCCACAGAATTAGTTCTCTTGTTGGCTTTATGTCATGTGGGGGGATAGAGCAATTTAGAGCAAGTATTACCAAATATTTTCAGATATTAATCTCTTTGGAGTAAAAGCTTCTACTATCAGTATCACAGTTTCCCTTAAAAAAAAAAAAACAATAACAACAAAAAACACTTGGGGATCATAGTAGAGAGGCTTGCCAAAATATAAATTGTTCTCCAGGAAATCATACACATAATATTTCTTTTTCATGGAAGTTAATGATTGGGTAATTTATTTTTTGAGTATATTTTATTGATTATGCTATTAGTTTCATTTTGTCCCCTTTGCCTTCCTCCATACAGTACCCCCCTTCCCTCCAGCAATCTTTCCCCTTAGTTCATGTCCATGGGTGATGTGTATCAGTTCTTTGGCTTTTCCATTTCTCATACTATTCTTAACCTCTCCCTGTCTATTTTGTACCTACCATTTATACTTCTTTTTTTTTAAACTATATTTTATTGATTATGCTGTTACAGTTGCCCCATTTCCCCCCTTCACTCCCCCCTCCCCCTTACCCCCCTTTCCCCTCCCTTTAGTTTTGTCCATAGGTCCTACACATAAGTCCTTCTGCT
>PVJI01026049.1:0-19507 GCA_004026765.1 Micronycteris hirsuta
AACTTGTTTGGGACTCTCTGTGCTTCTTGGATTTGTATGTCTGTTTCCTTTGCCAAATTAGGGTATCATTATTTTTTCCAATAAGTTTTCAATTTTTTGCTCTTCCTCTTCTTCTGGTACCCCTGTGATTTGGATGTTAGCATGTTTGGAGATACCTTAGAGGCTTCTTATACTATCCTCACTTTTTAAAATTTTTATTTTCTTCTTTCAGTTCTGATTGAATGTTTATTTCTCCCTCATGTTTCAAATCATTGATGTGAATCCTGGCTTCCTTCTCTTCGCTGTTGGCTCCCTGTATATTTTTCTTTATTTTACTTAATGCAGCCTTTATTTCTTCTTTTATGCTATTGCCATATGCAATGAGTTTTCTGAGCATCTGGATCACCAGTGTTTTGAACTCTGCATCTGATAGGTTGGCTATCTCCATTTTGTTTAGTTCTTTTTCTGGGGTTTTGTTCTGTTCTTTCATTTGGGCCATATTTCTTTGTCTCCTCAATTTGGCAGACTCCCTGTTTTTGTTTCTGTGTATTAGGTAGAGCTGCTTTGACTGCCTGTAAAACACACCTGTAAATTGCGTGGGGTAGAGCCTCAGGTAATTGCCACGGTGGGGCAACCCACTTCACTGCTTTGTGGCTCAGTGTAGGGGCAGGTTCAGAGAAGTGACTGTGCTGCGGCCTACTTCTAGGGGCTTGCCTGGTGCTTGCCCCATTTCTAGTCACTTCACTCACTCCCTGTATGCTACTGGCACCCTTCTAGCTATTGCCCGGGTATTGAATTTTGGAGTGGTGGATTTGTGTATGTTTTAAGACCATGCAGGCCCTTCAAGTGGAGTTTCTTGAATATACGGCAGTTTCTTCTACCACCTCAACACCCGCTGGTTTCTAAAGCCAGAGGTTATGGGGATTTGTCTTCCAGGCACTAGAACTCTGGGCTGTGTGGTCTGGCCTGGGGCTGGGATTGCTCACTCTCAAGGTATCTCTCCCAGTTTTTATCCACCACATGTGAATGTGGGACTGCCCATGCTGGGTCTACCACTGCCACCACCTCTCTGCCACACTTCGTCTCCTTGCCTCTCTGCCCCTCCTACCTGTCTGGATGAATGTGGCTTCTTTAAATCCTTGATTGTGAAACTTCCATACAGTTCAATCTTCTGACAATTCTGGGTGTTATTTATTTTGAGATTTAGTTGTAAATCTTTTTGTGATTGTGCAAGGAGTTGAAGCATGTCTACCTATGCCTCCATCTTGACTGGATGTCTCTATAAAAGTCAGTTTCCTGTTGATGTCCTCTGGTAAAAATTTTAAGCTGAAAATTGTGTAGCAATGCCTGCTTAATAGTGTCTGTGAACTTTTGGAGGGCAGTTAGAAACCTCTTTTTTATGTACTTTTCAAATTTGATTTTTAGACTTTATTCTTTTTCTTCATGTTTTTAGCAGCAGAGTAAACATTGACATGACTTGATGTCCCAGTCATTCTGAAATATATGTGCTGTGCATATATTTCACTGTGCTCTCAACCCCAGTTCCTACTGGATCAGTTAAGATGTAATTTCCTCTATTAGTCTTTCCTAAGGCCCTTAGACTGTGTTGGATACCCTGCTTACTAAACTTTGGTAGGGTGGTTCTCAATGGGGGCAGTACTGCCCTCTGGGGAATAGTTTGAATTTAAGGAGACTTTTTCAGCTGTCACAATGAGGTATTACTGGAATTTTGTGTGAGGGTGCCCAGTATACTGGCATCCTGCAATTCAAAGGATATTTCACAAATGAAGAATTGTCTTATGTTTGTGTGACTTTTGAATGCACTGCTGGTCATTTGCATAGTTAGGGCTGAACTTTCATATAAATAGCAAAAGAAGTTTTATTCTAAATCATCTGAAGCTTTGGTACCAAACAAAAGAGTGAAAACTGTGAATGACTCTCTCTGGAGTGGCTTTTTCTTCTTTGGCCAAATTATTCCCTGTGGGAATTTTTTTTTTCCATTCAAAAAATTTTGTCCACAGAAATGACTTACAGAGTGTAGTTCACCCTTTTCAGTGGGCTTAACTTTTGATTTAACCAATGTGGCCTTCTCTTTAGTCCTGCCACTTAGTCTGGAGCCCTTAATATTATGCAAATTGGCTCCAGCTTTAAAAATGAAATCATTTTTCCCTGGCTGGTGTAGCTTAGTGGATTGAGCACAGGCCTGTGAACCAAGGGGTTGCCGGTTCGATTCCCAGTCAGGGCACGTGCCTGGGTTGCAGGCCAGGTTCCAGTGGGGAGCACATGGGAAGCAACTGCACATTGATGTTTCTCTCCCTCTTTCTCCCTCCCTTCCCTTCTCTCTAAAAATAAATAACTAAAATATTAAAATACAAAACAAAACAAAACTAAATCATTTTGTCTGAAAATCTAGTAAGAACTTTTCCTATGTTTTCTTTAGACATTCATTGAGACTCCTAGCAGTCTTCATAGGCAATACAAACTATACTGTTGACTTTGACACACTTTTTAAATAATATATTTTTCAACCCAAACAGCAAATCAATAGGATCTTGATGTCTGGCTGTCAGAATTGATCACTCATGTTCTGTGTTCTCCACATTGCTCATAAATGTTTATCTTGCTTTATGACAGTCACTTCAGGGGTGAAAAGATATTATTAACTTCAACTGACATTTCCTCTTTCACAGAATTCTTGTTTTCTCTTTTGGATAGAAGTTTGCTCATTAGAATGATGAAGGGACTGGGAAAGTCATAGCACCCGAAAGTCACATCACTTTGATGATAAAGTTATGGCGGTGAGGACTGGATTAAACTTCGCTTTTCCCAGGGCTGTCTATGGCAGGAAGGTTTAACATTGGGATCTATGGCCTAAGATAGCTGGTTCTGTGTTAAGGAACTAGGTAGTTAACCATTGAATATTTGCTTCCTCTGTAGACTGTGTGGTTTGTTTTCCCTTAAATGAGTTTACCAGCTTCATGAAAGACTCTGAGCCGGAACCACCTAGCTAAGCCACTCCCAGATTCCTGACCCACAGAAACTGTGAGATGATTGCTATAATCTGAATGTTTGTGTCCACTCAAAATTCACATGTTAAAATCCTCATGCCCAAGGTGATAGTATTATAAGGTGAGGCCTTTGCGATTGCTCAGTCTTAGGTCACGAGGGTAGATCTCATGAAAGGGATTAGTGCTAACATAAAAGATGCTACAGGGAGACCCCCAGCCTTTTACATTATACAAAGATATGAACAGAAGTCTGTGACCAGGAGGAGGGCCCTCACCACACCATGCTGGCACTCTGATCTAGGACTCCCAGCTTTTGGAACCATGGGAAACAAATTTCTATTGTTTATAAGCTACCCAGTCTCTGGTATTTTGCTATAAAATCCTGAGCCAGCTAAAACAGTAATAAATGATTGTTGTTTTAGGATGCTAAGTTTTGGGATAACTTGTTACATAGCAATAGATAACTGATATATATCAGTATACAATCTTGTATATGAAATTTCCCTGCTTAAATTGCTGGTGTGCCTTCTGTTTCCTAACTGATATAAACATAGAAATAAACAGAAAGAAAACCTAGAAGAAGAATACTAGTGTTTACTGGTGTTAAAAAAATCTTAAATTACCTTAAGTTGAAGTATTGATATTATTGATGGGTTTAGATATTAATTTATCATGTGAAACTAAAGTGATTATTTATAGGTATAAATCTAGGTTTAAGGGCAATTTTAGATCAGGTTGCAAGGTTTAAGCATAATCTTATGTGCTTTATATCTATGAAATTTTATAAATAGATATTTCTATATAATACACTAAAATATCTATTTTAATTGTCATTTAATTGAACTTTAAAAACTCAAAAAGAAAAGCACATATATAATTCATATATATATGAATTATAGCCCTTATGGAAGACAGAATGGAAGTTCCTCAACAAATTTACAATTGAACTCTCATATGATCCAGCAATTCCACTTCTGGTTATACATCTAAAGAAATTACATCATTACTTTCAAGAGATATCTGCCTCCCAGGTTCACTGCAGCATTATTCATAATAGCCAAAATATAGAAACAATCTGAATGGATGGATAATTGGATTAAAAAAATTGTATGCATGTATAAGATGGAATATTATTCAGCCTTTAAAAGAACATAATCCTGTCATTTGCAACAACATAGATGAACCTGGAGGATATTATGCTTTGTGAACTAAGTCAGACAGAAAAAGACAAATACTGCATGATCTCACTTACATGTGAAATGTAAAAGAAAGTCAAGATCATAGAAACAGAGAATAGGATGGTTATTGTCATTAGAGAAAAAGGAGAGTTATTGGTCAAAGGGTATAAACTTTCAGTTATAAGATGTATAGCCGTGGGTGGTGTGGCTCAGTGGATTGAGTGCTGGCCTGTGAACCAAAAGGTCGGCATTTCGATTCCCAGTAAGGGCACATGCCTAGGTTGTAGGCTGAACACTGTATCTCTCACACATCAATGTTTCTCTCCCTCTCTTTCTCTGCTCCCCTCCCCACCCCCGCTCCACAAATAAATAAATAGGGTCTGGCTGAGATGGAGGTGTAGGTAGAAATGCTTTGCTTCCTTGCACAATCAAAATAAGAATAAAAACCAATTTAAAAACAATAAACAACCAGAAGTACCAGAAAATCAAACTACATGGAATTCTGACAACCAAGGAGTTAAAGAAACCTTCACCCAGACCAGCAGGAGGGGTGGAGATGGGAGATGGGCAGCCGAGTGGAAAGGATGGGTGGAAAGGTGGTGAACTGTGTGGGTGAGGTAGGGCTGGCTGAATGGGAAATTAAAGACTCAAAATTATCTGTAAAATACTGTGCAGGTTGCAAAGACAGGAGAAACAACCAGTATCACAGGAGAGTTCACTGGAAAGCGGGGCCAGAGTGAACAAGAGAGCAGCATTGTTCCCTCTCTGATCTCTCCCCCTCAGACAGTGCCACAATGCAGCAAAGAGGGTTGTCCAACCTGGAGAATGTCTAAGGATCTGCCCCCTTACAACATGACAGGTGCACCAAGACAAAGAAATAGGGCCCAAATGAAAGAACAGATCAAAACTCCCAACAAAGAGCTAAGCAATGAGGAGATAGACAACGTATCAGATGCAGAGTTCAAAACACTGGTAATCAGGATGCTCACAGAATTGATTGAGCTCAATCACAAAGTGAAGGAAGAAATGAAGTCTACCCAAAGTGAAATAAAGCAAAATGTACAGGGAACCAACAGTGAAGGGAAGGAAACTGGGACTCAAATCAATGATTTGGAACGAAAGGAAGAAATAAACATCCAATGAAAACAGAATGAAGAAATAAGAATTCAGAAAAATGAGAGGCTTAGGAACCTCTGGGGCAACTTTAAGCACTCTAATATCCAAATCATAGGGGTGCCAGAAGGAGAAGAGAAAGAGCGGGAAATTGAAAATTTGTCTGAATAAATAATGAAGGAAAACTTCCCCAGTACGGTGAAGGAAATAGACTTCCAGGAAGTCCAGGAAGCTCAGAGAGACCCAAAGAAATTAGACTCAAGGAGGAACACACCAAAGTACATCATCATTAAGTTACTCAATATTAAAGACAGAGAATCTTAAAAGCAGCAAAAGAAAAGCAGAGTTACCTACATAGGAGTTCCTATTAGACTATCAGCTGATTTCTTGAAAGAAACCTAGCAGGCAAGAAGGGGCTGGAAAGAAGTATTCAAAGTCATGAAAGGCAAGGACCTATATCCGAGATTACTTTATCCAGCAAAGCTATCATTTAGAATGGAAGGACACATAACATGCTTTCCAGATAAGGTCAAGTTAAAGGAATTCATCATCACCACACCCTTATTATATGAAATGTTAAAGGGACTTATCTAACAAATTGAAGATCAAAAACTGTGAACACTAAAATGACAACAAATTCACAACAATCAACAAGTGAACCTAAAAAGGAGAAAATCAACAAAAACAAAAACTAAGCAAACAATTAGATCAAGAACAGAACCAGAGAAATGGAAATCACATGGAGGGTTTTCAGTGAGTAGGTGGAAGGAAAGAATGGGGGAGAGGTACAGGGAATAAGAAGCATAATTGGTAGGCATAAAACAAATGCGGGGGTTAAGAATAGTATAGGAAACAGAGAAGTCAAAGAACTTACATGTATGACCCATGGACATGAACTAAGGGAAGGGGAATGCTGGGGGGCAGGGGTGGTGGTGGTGGTGCAGGGTGGAGGGGGATAAGAGGAGAAGAAAATTGGGAAAAATATAATAGCATAATCAATAAAATACACTTAAAAATAAAAATAAATAACATCTTTAAATACGAAGATGTATAGGTTCTGGAGATCTACTTGAAATTTGCTAACACAGTAGATCTCAAGTGTTCACATCACATAAGAAAGGGTAATTATGTGAGATGATGGATATGTCAATTATGTTGATTGTGGTAATCATTTCAAAACGTCTATCAAAACATTGTACAACCTAACTATATGCATTTTTGTCAGTCATACTCCAGTAAAGTTGGAAAAAATTATATATATAATAAATGTATATATTTTAAGAGGCACATATGTAACATTTGTATATAAATAAAATAAAGGAAGTGTTAAATTCAACTATCAGTCTTTTTTTCCCAACTATTAGTCTTTTAAATCAAAGAACATTTACTGCTCTTAACTTGAAGAAAACAAATTACCTGAGTAATAAATACACTGCATGTATCAGCTTGTAGGCTTTAGCCATTTTTTTGATATCAGCTGTAGAGTTATCGACAGTTCTAATAACTGATCCCTGAACTATAGCCAATGATGGCTTTCAGAGGCTAAAGTTCTGGACCTTACAATTTTAACAGTTGGCTTTGGGAGGCAGTGAATGGAAAGTCAGGTTTATAGTTTCTACAGAACTGGAAGTCCTTCACTTAAAATGACTCCTGGCCATTTATTCATTTGTCAGCCCATGCCTGTGAAATAATTGCTCTTCCAAACACAAGCAAATAGGGGGAGTGGCCATGAAGTCAGCTATTGGTTTGATTTCAGGTAGCTGAGAGAATGAGTGATTGGCTGCTGTCATTTCTAACATAGATTACCACTACAAGGCAGAAAGCAAAGATTTAAGATTGCTAAAGAAATTGTCAGAGAATTTTATTGGAGAATATAGTGGCAACCAAGAGTTTAAGTACCTTGCCAAAGGTGAATTTAGTAAGTGGCGGCACTCAGATTTAAACTCAGGCACCCTGGCTCCAAAGTGTTTGCTCGTGTAGTTTTAGGAATTTGAAGAAAGAAACAACAGGGGAGGCAAGGGAGAGAATGATTTATCCGTTAAGGCCCAGCTTAAAACCCACTTCTTCTGTGAAACCTTGATGAATCACTTTAGCTGAAGGTAATGCCCCCTGCTCTGTACAACTCTAACTCAGAGTGTCAAGTCCAGTACTCCTGTAACACATCATAAATGGCCACACAATACAGCTGTTTGTGTGCATAGCTCATAAAAGCGTTGAGACTTTTTCCGTTGAGGTATTTAAAAAATATTATGCATGCTTATAAGTTTTACAAGTCCAATTTTAAATGGATGTAGAAATTGCTATTTAAAGTAACTTTGACAATATCTATCAAAATTAGAAATAGGTACAACCTCTGGTCCAGCAATCACATTTCTGGGAATTTATTTTACAGATATGCTTGCAAAACAATAGATGTACATGGCCATTCTTTGCAGCATTGTTTGTAATAGCAAAAGCAACAGCTGATAATTCTTTTCTAGGAGTAATAAATGCTATTCCTCAAATATTTTCATTTCTTCCCTCTGGATAGGATTGCTGCTCCTGTTTCCCTTGTAGTTGGGTAGGGCTAGGTTACAACTTCTAAACAGAAATGAAGTGTATCACTCTGAGGCCAGGGCAATTAATAGCCAATGTAGGACTATTGCTTTTCCTCCACAGCTTTCCCCCTTCCACCACAGTGACTGGAAATGTTTGAAATGGAGACTTCTCCATCAGCCTGAGTCAGATGAGAAGATATGGAGCTGAGCATCTGGTCAAACTGCAGTTGGCATCTGCATGAGTGAAAAACTAACACTCTTTGTGAACTCAAAGTGGCAGCTTCTTTATAGGATTTGCAGAGATTATGGCAGAAAGTTGGAAAGAAGCTTTGAGTTGGGATGGGCTTTCAAGGTACCACTGAAACAATTCACATTTCGGCTGCTAACATGGTCTCAGATAAAATGTGAGACCTGGAAACTTGCCATCTATTAAATTCTAATTTGAGATACATCTAGAAGTGTTAAAAACATAGACACAGTTGTATTGATATATGTTCTTTTAAAATATATTTTATTAGTTATGCTATTGCAGTTGTCCATTTATTTCTCCCCTTTATTCTCCTCTACCCTGTACCCCCTCCCACCTGCATTCTCCCGCTTAGTCCATGTCAATATATGTAAGTTCTTTGATTTCTCTATTTCTCACACTATTAACCTCCCCCTGTCTATTTTGTCCCTATCAATTATGCTTGTATTAATATATGTTGTTTATAATTTGAAGTTATCTAAATTGAACTATCATAGGAACGTACTTTTATTTTTAATATTTATGGTCATTTTGCATGCAAGTCTCATCACTTAACATAGTAAATGATGTGTGTTGGTTATATAACACCAACTGACAGATACAACTTGTGCAGGTAAGCAATTGATCTTACAAATTTATTGAAATGTCTGATATAGTTGTGTAGAAACGCAGCAGAATATAAACTTATTGAGCAGCAATTTTTTATTTTTCAAGAAATGTTTTTCCTTAGATGGTTAGAGATTGCTGTTTTAGAATATGGAAACCAGTATGCTGTGAAAGGAACATTTATCACTTAGAAATTCACATTTTTACATACATTACCCAAGGAAAGGTCAATTACCAGTCCTGTCCCTTCTCCCAGATCATTAACTCTGAGGCTTAATTTTTTCTCTAGATTCTAAGTATTCATTCTCTTCGAATCAGCTTCATGCTGCTTTCTCTGAATCATTTTTTATTTCAGTTTGAACTTTTGAATTCCTTTCTTATACCTGGCATTAATTTTTTTCCAAAATAAAAATGCTATTTGATTGACAATATCAACAATTGCAATTGAGCCAGATTCATTTTATTCTGCAGGCTACTTCCTGCTCTAAATTGTAGTCAATAGTATTGCAGCCCACTGCCTTCAGTGATCATTAAACTGGTCCTATTCTTTCCTTTAGAACTCTCATCAGGGAGTGAGGATTACACTGGATTCTTACTTGGGCATGGAAAATTCCCACTATGTTAGGCGTGCTGCAGGGCATCCACATTTCCCTGTTTTCCTTGATTAAAAGAAAATTTATTTATTTATTTTTAAAAAGGTTTTATTTATTTTCAGAGAGAGGGAAAGGGAGGGAGAAACTGAGAGAGACATTGACATGCGAGAAATGTGTGGGAGAAACATTTGTTTGCTGCCTCTCACGTGCCCCCCTATGGGGACCAGCCCACAACCCGGGCATGGGCCCCAGTTGAGAATGAACTGTCAACCCTGTGGCTTGCAGGCCTGTGCTCAACCCACTGAGCCACACCAGCCAGGGCAAGAAAATTCTAAATTAAATCAGTGGGTATAGCCAAGTGACACACAAAGGGCCTTTTACTGATATAAAAACAGAACTTTAAAACTGTAACAGCATCAAAAGTCAAACAAATATGCAGCTGATTAAATCAAATATTCATTTAGATATCTATATTTATATCTACAAAAATCAGCTGTTTTTAAAAAATACTGTTGTCTTAAGGCATTTTGCTGTAGATAATGTACACCCATATTTCTGTGTGCATTATACATGGATTATTATACCCATTATTATACTGATGGTATGTAATCATTACACCCATGTGTAATGTACATCCTTATTTTTCCCTAAAAGATTTGGGCAAAAAGTACTCATTATACATGGTAAAATATGTATTTTTTTTGCTATGCTCTACTACTTTATTTGTAGTTGAATTACTGAGTGATATAAATTTATCAGAGAGTAATTTTTTGGGACAGGATTTAAAAAACATTGTAGGTGGGGAAGAGAGGTGGGGTTTGAGGGGGTGGGGGAGGGGAGGGGAGAGGAGGCAGACAACTGTAATTGAACAACAATAAAGTAATTATTTTAAAAAAAACATTGTATCTCTTCCATTTGGGTAGATTATATATAACAGATGATTAGAGGATCATGTCTGCTTTTGTTCTGGAAAAGGGAAATATGTAAAGGAGAAAGATTCTATTATCTGTTTCTTCATTTTCTATTTACTAACATTTTGTTTGGACTTTCTCTTACATTTCTTGACAGTGTAGTTTTTTAAAAAATATATTTTATTGATTATGCTATCACAGTTGTCCCATTCCCCCCTCCCTTTATTCCCCTCTACCCTGCACCCCCTTCCCCACCTGTATTCCCCACTTAGTTCATGTTCATGGGTTGTACATATAAGTTCTTTGGTTTCTCTATTTTCTATACTATTCTTAACCTTCCCCTGTCTATTTTGTACCAACCATTTATATTTCTTATTCCCTGTACCTTTTCCCCCATTCTCCCCGCTCCTCGCTGATAACTCTCCATGTGATCTCCATTTCTGTGATTCTGTTCGTGTTCTAGTTGTTTGCTTAGTTTGTTTTTATTTTTGTTTTTGTTTTAGGTTCAGTTGCTGATAGTTGTGAGTTTGTTGTCATTTTAGTGTTCATATTTTTAATCATCTTCTTTTTCTTAGATAAGTCCCTTTAACACTTCATTATATAAGGGCATGGTGATGACGAACTCCTTTAACCTGACCTTATCTGGAAAGCACGTTATATGCCCTTCCATTGTAAATGATAGTTTTGCTGGATAGAACAATCTTGGATGTAGGTCCTTGCCTTTCATGACTTTGAATACTTCTTTCCAGCCCCTTCTTGCCTGCAAGGTTTCTTTTGATAAATCAGCTGATAGTCTTATGGGAACTCCTTTGCAGGTAACTCTCTCCTTTCCTCTTGATTCTTTTAAGATTCTCTCCTTATCTTTAATCTTGCATAATGTAATGATGATGTACCTTGGTGTGTACTTCCTTGGGTCCAGCTTCTTTGAGACTCTCTGAGCTTCCTGAACTTACTGGAAGTCTATTTCCTACACCAGATTGGGGAAGTTCTCCTTTGCTATTTTTTGAAATAAAATTTCAATTTCTTGCTCTTTCTCGTCTCCTTCTGACACTCCTATGATTTGGATATTGGAACATTTCAAGTTGTCCTGGAGGTTCCTAAGCCTCTCCTCATTTTTTTGAATTCTTGTTTCTTCATTCTGTTCTGGTTGGATGTTTATTTTTTCCTTTTGTTCCAAATCATTGATTTGAGCCCTGGGTTCCTTCCCTTCACTGTTGGTTCCCTGTACATTTCTCTTCCACTTTGCATAGCCTTGACTTTTCTCTATTTTGTAACCATACTCAACCATTTCTGTGAGCATTCTGATTACCAGTGTTTTGAACTCTGCATCTGTTAGATTGGCTATCTTTTCATTACTTAGTTCTATTTTTGCACCTTTGATCTGTTCTTTCATTAGGGTCACTTTTTTTTTTTTTTGTCTCAGTGCAGCTATTATGTTGTAAGGTGTGTAGCCTTAGGTATTCACCAGGGTGGGGCAACCCACATTGTTGTGTTGTGGCACTGTCTGTGGGAGAGGTGTCTGAGGGGGAACAATGCTGGCTTTTTGTGGCTTTCAGTCACTTCTCCTGATACCCACAAGCACATTGGGCCCTTCTGATACTGATTCCCAGGTGGTTGGATTTGTGTATGTTCTAGGACCCTGTGGGTCTCTCCAACAAACTCTCCTGGGAGGCTGGTAGTTTCTCCAGCTGCTGTAACCCTCACAGATTTTTACAGTCAGAGCTTTTGAGGTTTTATTTCCCCATGCTGGAATGCTGGGTTGTATGGTCTGTCTCGCTCCCTAGTTATCCACATGCAAATATGGGACCACCTGGTCCACCAGCTGCCACCTCACCCACTGGGTCCTCCAGCTCTGCCTTGCTGTGTGTCCTTTCTGCCCCCTGCTGCCTGCATCTGCCCCTCCTACCTGTCTGAATGAATCTTTTTTTTTAACTCGTTGGTTGTTGGAGTTCCATACACTTTGAGTTTCTGGCCATTCTGGTTATTTTTTGTTTTTAAATTTGTTATTGTCCTTCTTTTGGTTGCGTGAGGAGGCAAAGTGTATCTACCTATGCCTCCATCTTGGCCGGAAGTCCCAACAGTTTAGGTTTTTCTTGGCCATCTCTAAGGGGCAACTTAACCTAAATTGTTCTTTGGTCAAATATAGGCTACTGCATTAGAGAAATTATGTCAAATGACATCACAGTTAGAATGATTGCTGTTTAGTACAATTTTGGTGGGATTTGCTTCTGTCCATAGAATCAACTTGAATGCAGTCATTGTCCACGATTTCAGGCCCACAAGATCTGTGGGTTCATAAAATTGTAGTGCTCACACAGAAGCAGAGAAGATGAAGAGGACATAGATCCATCTTACATAATGAATGCTGCACTCTGAAGTTCACCATCTCAGACCACAGCTGAGAACTTGGGAAGATGTGGAAACAAAAGTCAGAGGTTCACCTCACATACCTACACTAATTTCTCTTGCTCAGTGTGCAAGGACTCCAGTTTACTTGATTTTAAACAAGAAACCTAGTTAGCAACGTTTAACTTGACACAATCTTTTTTTTTTTAAAGATTTTTTAAATTTATCTTTAGAGAGGAAGGGAGAGAGAAAGAGAGGGAGAGAAACATCAATGTGTGGTTGCCTCTCATGCGCCCCCTACTGGGGACCTGGCCTGCAACCCAGGCATGTGCTATGATTGGGGATCAAATCAGCAACCCTTTTCATAGCAGTCTGGCACTCAATCACCTGAGCCTCACCAGCCAGGGCCTTTTTTTTTGGACACAGTCTTAATAAGTGCCTAGTTCTATTTCCAAATTCAGTCAAGTTTTCCTTCATGGACTAGGTTCATTTCACACCTAAAGTATTATCTCAAGTCTTTTGTCATTGTTCTGAACATGACTGTCAAACTTATCTTTCCCGTTCTTTGCTTTGAATTAGCAAACTGCAAGAAAACTATTTCTGTTCTTCAGTATTGTGTACACTTATGTCTTATAAAAATGAAGGTAGATTGTGATATGTGATATATTCTTTTTAAAAAATTATTTTATTGTTGTTCAAGCACAGCTGTCTGCATTTACCAACCCCCCACCCCAGCCATCCCCACCTCCATGCCCTGTGTCCACCCCCACCTTGGTTTTGTCCATGTGTTCTTTATAGTTGTTCCTGAAAACACTTTACCCCTTCCCCCCATTATCCCCTCCCACCTCCCTTCTGGTTACTGTCAGATTTTTCTTAATTTCAATGTCTCTGATTATATTTTGCTTGCTTGTTTGTTTTGTTGATTAGGTTCCACTTAAAGGTGAGATCGTATAGTATTTATCCCTCACCACCTGGCTTATTTCACTTAGCATAATTCTCTCCATCCATCATGTTCCATCCATGGTGTTGCAAAGGCTAGGAGCTCCTTCTTTCTTTCTGCTGCATGGTATTCCATTGTGTAAATGTACCATGGTTTTTTGATCCATCTATTTACTGATGGGTACTTAGGTTGCTTTCAACACTTGGCTATTATACATTGTGCTGCTACGAACAATATTCTGACGTAATTAGCTCGTTGAGACCATAAAGTATGGACACTTCCTTGTGGATAAGATCTCTTATTGTTATAAAGGCAACTTAATTTAGTAGAGGTCAGTACATGAAAGGTCAACCTATTGCAGATAGGAGAAGGATTTTGAGATTTCATGGAGAGTAGATATCTAAGCATAAACTTCTATAGCAGGTACAAGAAGGACCACCAAGTTGGTACCCACTACAGGACCCAGAATGCGTTAGGTTCTGCAAGCTCTGAAGAAGGACTCATTTTTTATAAGTTAGATTTTCTAGTTTATTTCTTGTTATAGCTAAGTCATTATTAAATTTCACATATAACAGATCATGTGGTGTTTGTCTTTCTCTTATTTTACTTAACACAATATTCTCAAGGTCTACCGTGTTGCTGCAAATAACAAGATTTTCTTCTTTTGTATGTCTGAATAATATCCCATTGTAAAATATATACAGGGTGGGGCAAAAGTAGTTTTACAGTTGTTCATATGGAAAATAATACAATAATTAATAAATAACAATACAAGAGTAAATTCTGTTTCACATATTCACAACTATAAACCTAGTTTTGCCCCACTCCATATATATACCACATTTTTTTTTAAAGCTTTTTTCTTCAATCCTCACCTGAGGATGTGTTTACCAGTTCTAGAGAGAAGGTAAGGGAGGGAGAGTGAAACATCAATGTGAGAGAGAAACATTGATTGGTTGCCTCCTGCATGTGCCCCTGACTGTGGATTGAACCCACAACCCTTTGGTGTATGCCACCATCTCCAACTAACCAAGCCACCTGGCCAGGGTTATACCACATTTGATTTATTTATCCACCTATTGTTGGACACTTAATATTGTTTCCGTGTGTTGGCTGTTGTAAATAATGATGCTATGAACCTGGGGGTGCATATATCTCTTTGACATAATATTTTCATTCCCTTTAGATATATACCCAGAAGTAGAATTGATGGGAGTTATAAGAGGTCTGTCTGGCAAAAGTCCAACTATTGTTAATGTAATGAGAACAGTTTGTACAATGTCAATGTAACCTGGCAGTCAAGGAGAGTGGACTTGACTGTGTATGTGTTAACAATGACAACTTCACTGTACTAGTCAGTGGGGGTGGTAGACACTGTTGAGTGAGTTGTGTACTTGTGGCCATCACATTCAAAATGACTGACTGAGTAGAGCAACAAATCTGCATCAAATTTTGTGTTAAGCTTGAATATTCCTCCATAGGAAACTATTCAGTTGATTTAGAAGGCTGCAGCTATGGGCAACTGGTGAGTGGCAACTTTATCAGGACAACCCACCAGCTCATGCATTATGTCTCATGCAGAGATTTTTAGTGAAACATCAAATCTCCTAGGTGACTCAGTTCCCCTACTGCCCAGATGGCGCCCTGTGACTTCTGTTTTTTCCCAAAACTAAAATCACCTTTGAAAGGGAAGGTATTTCAGACCATCGATGAGACTCAGAAAAATATGACGGGACAGCTGATGGTGACTGGGAGAACTGCAAGGTCCCAAGGTGCGCACTTTGAGGTGGACTGAGGCATCATTGTCCTATGTACAGTTTGTTGTATCTTGTATCTTGAATAAATGTTTCAATAAATGTTTCTATTTTTCAATAAATGTTTCTTCAATAAATGTTTCTATTTTTCATATTACATGGCTGGATACCTTCTAGACAGACCTTGTAGTTTTAATTTTTTGAGGACCTCCATACTATTTTCCCTAGTGGCTATAACAATTTACACTCCCACCAACAGTGCCTAAAGGGGTCCCTTTCCTCCACATCCTTAACAGTATTTGTTATACCTAGTCTTTTTTACAATAGCCATTCTAACAGGTGTGAAGTGACATCTCATTGTGGTTTTGATTTGCATTTCCCTGATGATTAGTGATGTTGAGCATCTTCTCATGTACCTGTTGGCCATTTGTTTGTTGTCTTTGGAAAAATGTCTATTCACATGCTCTGCTGATTAAAATTTATTATTTTTTTTGCATTGAGTTGTTTGAGGCTTTTCAGTCAATTGGCTTTTCAGCTACTGGTTTAAGCTGGCATGTCACTAATACTCTAGTCTACTGTTCTCCTCTTTTCAAAGAAATTGTGAAAATGGAGTCTGGAAAAATGATACGAACATTGGAATAGATTGTACATATCCATCTGCGAAACAATGCAATTAGAGCTATCTAAAGAAAACATACCTCTTCATTCTGTTCTAATTTTAGCTTCTATACACTTTAATACATTTTTGTGATAGCATATAGAAAATAACATGCGCATTTGAAAGTCTGACTTTTTTATTATTGTTCAAGCACAGTTGTCACCATTTTCCCCCACCACTCTCCTCCGCCCCACCCTCAATCCTACCCATCTTTGGCTTTGTCCATGGATCTTTTATGCATGTTCCTTGACAAACTTTCCCCTTTTTCCCCTGTTATCCCCCTCCCCCTTCCCTCTGGTTACTGTCAGTTTGTTCTTTATGTTTTTAAAGATTTTATTTATTTATTTTTAGACAGAGGAGAAGGTGGGGAGAAAGAGAGGGACAGAAACATCAGCGCATGGTTGCACTCACATGCCCCCTACTGGGGACCTGGCCCGCAACCCAAGGCATGTGCCCTGACTGGGGATTGAACCAATATCCCTTTGGTTTGCAGGCCAGCACTCAATCCACTGATCCACACCAGCCAGGGAGATTTCAATGTCTCTGTTTATATTTTGCTTGCTTGTTTTGTTAATTAGGTTCCACTTATAGGTGAGATCATATGGTATTTGTCTTTTACCACCTGGCTTATTTCACTTAGCATAATGCTAGTCTGACTTTTGACTCTTAGTTCTGCTGCAATATATTCTTCAATAGTTTTTAGAGGAAAATCATTATAGATAATTAAATAAAAGCAAAGCTTGTATTTCCCTTTTCTTTTTAACAGTTCAAGAGGGGAGGGGATGAATCTGATGAGGGATGGGTGGAATATAGATGGAGGGCAGCAAATACTAACACTTGCCTTCCGAATAGCCATTCTTCCTCTTGTGCTGTGGTAGGCAGAATAATGCACCACCTCCTCCAAGGTGTCCACTTCCTAATCCTCAGAACATGTGAATGTTGCCTCTTATGGCAAAAAGAACTTTGCAGATCATATTAAGTTAAAGATCCTGAGATGAGGAGAATATTATGGAGTATCAGAAGGGGGTTCCCAAGGTAATTAAAAAAGTCTTTGTAAAGGAAAGGGAAGCAGGAGATTCAGAGAAGATGTAGTGATGATAGCAGAGGTTGGAGTGATACAAGGAGGGGGCCATAAAGAAATGAAGGAAGCCTCTAGAAGTTGGAAAATGCAAGGAATTTTCTCCTTGAGCCTCAAAAGGAACTTAGACCTTCTAACACCTTGATTGTAGACCTGTGAGAGCCATTTCAGATTTCTGACTTCCAGTAATGTAAGAAAATACATGTGTTGTTTTAAGCCATAAGTTTGTGGTAATTTGTTACATTAGCAATAAGAAACTAATACAGAGCCCTAGAAGATGAATCACGGTTTGTCTATACCAACTGTGGAAATTCCACTGAACTTTGCAAAGTGTCCCTTGTGATTTGCCATAAAGAAAACTCAACTTGCAATCACTGGGAAAACTTTTTCTTTTTGATCCACTTACATGTTCCCTCCTGTTTGGAATGTTGATGTAAGATGTGATGCCTGGACATGACGCAGCCATATTGTGACTATGAGTTGACAAGATCTTAAAAGTCTAAAGATCTAAAACTCAACACATTGAGGATGTCAGTTACAGGTCTTTGATGAAACTGTTGAACCAATGCACCAAATCTAAAACCATCTATCTCCAGATTATTATACTTGCAATAATTAACTATTATTATTGCTTATGTCAATAGTACATATGAAATCCAATTTAACTGATACATTTGGTTGATGTGATGTGATAGATGTAGTAGTTAATGAAAAATTGACTCAATCTTTTCAATAAAATCTCTTCAGATTTATCCTGTTCCTCATTTATTCTGTGAAGATTGATTTCACCGTTAGACTGTTGAAAGGCACCACATCAACTAAAAATACTTGCTTTGCTAGCAATTCTAATCAAAGCATACATTTCTTTCTCCAGAAGTTTGAGAGAAAAATGCAAACTATACCAATTTATTTCATTTGCCCACAAGGTAACAAAATTAAGAACTAAACAGTCATGCTTATAAGTGCTTTGGGGAGTGGAGGGTGCTGGGTGGAGGGAGGCAAAGGAGAAAAGTGAAAAAAACTGTAATAGCATAATTATTAAAATATAATTTAAAATTAAGAAAAAAGAACTAAACAGGCAAACTCATTTTGATGGCAAAATAAAAAGCTGGCTGGCATTTCACTGATCAGAGAACCAGGCAACTAATAAGTACATAAAGTAATAATGGTATATTATAATATGTGAAACACTTAATGTAGCTCAAACAAATTAAACAGCAAGGTATTGAGTACCAGCTTTTTGATAAATGGTCTTCTGATCTCACTCTCCAAGCTCTTCTCTGTAACTCTTCCTTTGTTGTTGCTGTTGGGAGATTAAATGATTTATTTAATTTTTCTCTGTAACTTTTGCAGAAATAGAAAAAAGAGTTGTACTTAAATAATTTCAAGTCAAAAAACCCCAAAACTGTATATCAAAAATATTTAAATTATATCTCTAGATATGCAAAATAATTTATGAGGAAATTAAAAAATAATATTAATCAGTAATATCCAAATACCTTGATTTTCTTTCACTAGAAGAATAGCTGAGTTTATATGTGTAACTACAAGTCTGAACTGATTTTTCTTTTCCTCTGAGTAAATAGCTTCATATGTTTATCTAATAAACCCTTCAAAGTTAGGATTTTGAAAATTTTCACCTCTTTCCTTTCTCTACCAATTTATTGTCTTGATTCTGTTAGCATTTTTGAAAAAGAAAATGCTACAGTACTATGTGCTACAACGTCTTCCTTTTATTCTTAAATTTCAAACCACAAATTTTCAGTTGTAAAATGAATATCATGGGGATGCAATGCACAGCTTGGTAATTAGAGTTAATAATTCTAAATTGCACATTTGAAAATAGCTAGGAGTGTGGCTCTTGAAATTTCTCATCACAAGAAAATAATTTTATAACTATGTATAGTGACAGATATTAACTGGACTTATTATGATGATAATTTTGCAATATATGTACATGTTGAATCATTATGTTAGACACCTAAAACCAATGTGTTATATCAATTAGAGCTCAAAATAGACAACTGAAAAATATGAACAGTTAATTCTCTTTCTCTCTCTCTCTCTTTTTTTTTAAGTATCTTATTGCCCTGGCCAGGTAGCTTAGTTGGTTGAAGCATCGTTCTATACACCAAAAGTTGAGAGGTTTGATTTCTGTTCAGGGCACAAACCTAGGTTGTGAGTTCGATCTCTGCTTGGGGTATGTATAGGAGGCAACCGATAGATGTTTCTCTCTCTCTCTTTCTCTCTCTCTCCCCCTTCCTCTCTCTCTAAAATCAATAAGCATATCCTTGAGTGAGGATTAAAAAATAATAATGAAAATATATCTTATCAATAAAATAATTTTTCCCGAAATGGAGGACTTACATCATTCTTCTTTTCATATTTATAGTTAACATTTTAAGATTCAGAAAAGATTTCATAAATTTAACTTACATTTTCTCAAACAGTTTTTTAAATAGTTCTATAGCACAGATGGCAAACATAAGGTTCTTGGGCCGAATCTAGTCGTCCGCCTTGTTTTATCGGGCCTGGGGCCTTGTTTGTACCTGGTAGCAG
>PVJI01026050.1:0-19489 GCA_004026765.1 Micronycteris hirsuta
GTAGGGCAAAATGCCCCTCTCTCTGCATCTGCTTTGGAGTGAAACTAGAGGTCAAAACAGGAAAAGAGGGATAGGAGAAAAAAGAGAATGGCAAAGTTGTTGTTTCTGACATGCCTCATGGACCTCCCTTGCTTTTTCCTTAGGTAATGCGAAAACAAACAGCAAGCTCTCCCTTTGCGGTCCCAGCAGCAGGAACCAAACCCCATCCAGCACTTTATTATTCAGAATGCGGTCTGTGGGCCAGGAACCCTGACATCACTTGGGAGGTCTCACTAGACAGCAGAATCTCAGGCTCCACTTCAAACCTGCTAAACCAGAATCTGCATTTGAAAGGAAACCTCCGGGGTTTTCCGTGCACATGAAAGACGGAGTGGCACTGACAGGGCTGATGGGTTCCCCACGTCTGTGTACAGTTCACACCGGCCTTTTATCCATCCACAGGGCCTTGCAAAAAGTGTTTTCTTTGCCTTGAAAATTCTCTATTTCTCTTCACCTAGTCAACTCACCTTTAAACTTTAGATCTCAGGTCAAGCATCAGGTGTCATTTTGTCACAGGCATCTTTCTGTATAAGATTAAAGCCCCTTTTATACATCTTCATATTATGGGAAACTTTCGAGTAAATGTGGTGCATATTAAGCTTCATGACTCATTAATAACGGATTTTCTTTCTTACCGTTGCATTCCTATGCAACAGACTATATCCTCAAGATATACATGTTGAATGAGTAAATGTGTGGATAAATACTGGGAAACTTTTACAGATAAAGAAACTGAAGTCCAGAGAAGTTAACTGATGAACCTCATGTCATCTAAAAAGTGGTACATCTGAGTTTATAACCCGGGTTACTGCCCCGATGTCAACATGGTGCCTCTGGATTCTCCTTATTTCTCCCACAGTTTGTTCACCCAAACTGAGAAAGTGAGAAGCAAAGCAGATACTGGATGGGGAAAACCCCTACCTTGATAATCCATGGAAATGAGATGCCACTGTTTTCTAAAGCACTGTCTTTTCTTCAATCGGAGACACGGATGAATATCCTGCTGCGGAATGCGTGGCCGGAATGATACGAGATATCCGTTATCGAGTGATGACACTTTTGTGTGGATACTTTGTTCTTCGGCTGCAGAAAAAACAAAACGTAGTGGATCAGCATGAGACTGCATCACGTGATAAGCTCTGACAGTCTGTCAAGTAGGAAGCCCCCCAGCACATGGGGACTGAGATGATCGCCTGATGGGTACATTCATGGTAGACCTCTCGGATATGGAATGGCTTCAATTTACCAAAATAAACTTTACAGCACTTCTATTTGGAGGTGTAATGCAGTCCCTATGATTGGAAGTTTTTATCAGCAGAACAATGTAGCGTAGGGCTCATGAAAATTTAAAGCAATGGTCATTCTGGCATGCCTTGGCATAAAGAAGATGCAAAGGGATAGAGATCATTCATTCATTCATTCATTTATCTGCAGCGCATCTGAACAACCCCTATACTGTTACACTTACCAACTGGCCATCAAAATTCACCACCTCCTATGAATTATTCCTAAGCATTCCCATGCTTATTACAGACAATATCCCAGATGATTCCATCTTGCCCAGTGTAGACCCTCATTTTCTGAAGTGTACATTATTGTCCTAGCTTCTGAATTGCTGTTTTGTATCACAGTAATAGCCCTGTGTTTGTGTTTCACTTGAACTTGGGTATCATGCCACGAATACTGTTTTCAAAACACTTTCTTTAGACATGACTAAATTTGTTATTTTTTATTTGTTTATTCAATGATTTGCTTTGTGCATGCAAGATGCCGCACATCGCTAGATGCTGAAAGATGAAAACCCAACACCCTTGCTCCTGTGCATGTAATTAAATTGTATTTAATATGCATTATTGTGTAATGATAACACAATGAGGTGTTTCTATGGAGACATGGATTGCCTCTGGGTATGTTGATGAAGCCCTCGAGAGAACAGTGCCTACCCCAGGACGCTGCCTGAACATCAGCCTCCTTTCTCTGGTTTTGTCTTACCTCCAGCCCCGTGACACTGTGCTTTAACTTAAAGGCAACTCATTAGGCCCACCTATGCCCTCCCCTAGCGTCATTTGCTTGCCTCTACTCATAAATTTACGGAAAGAGAAAACTACAAAGTTCTGCTCTGTTTGTAACTCCCAGCAGATATGAAACACCTTGATGGAAGTGCTCAGTCTCAATTTATCTTCACAGCCCTGGTATCTAACACCGTGTCTTCCATTCAGATCTGCTCAGTAAATGCTGAACTCCCTGGCTCATTGGATAAATGCAAAACAAGCTTTAAGTATCATTTTCTTCCAATGGAACTCAAAATAGGATTAACTTTGTCATCCCTCAGAAATGAAGCCATTTCTAAGATGCCTTCGGTGAATGAGAAGAGGAAAAAAAAACATTTTGCGAATTACAATAACTTGACAGCTGCTCGCTAAACAATACCACGTTAATTTTCAGCGTTGCACACATGGCTAAATGCGAGATCCCTTAATCCCAGGTCCCATTTAATGCGAGCCTCATTGTCTCTGTCCTCTCACTGTATCACTTACAGAAATCACCAGTGGCTGCGTACTCTCCTTAAACCTTATTATTGCCAGAGAAGTCATGGGCTAGGTTAATGTGGATCTGCTTCCCAGAGGTCTGTTAAAATGGATTTACGTTCTCTATTTTGAGTGATTGACTTTGAGAAATCCGCTTCTTTATCAGTTACTACCAGAGAAACGGAACTTCTCAGGAGTGACAGCAGACCAGCCACATATTCTCGAGTTCTACAGGCATAACCGCATTTAAAGAGATTGAGATTAATGTGGCCTTTTATGAAGAGGCATAATCAGAAGACCCTGTGCACTGGGGCCACTGAGACAGTGTGGCAGGGGTTTAAATGACTGGCTCCCAAAGACCTTCATTTGGGGAACTTTTCTGAGCAAATTCTCGAAGTTTCAGGCAGGCCCCCGTGATTCTTTTGTTCTTAGCTTCCTGTTCCCAGCAAATGATTGGCTTCAAAGGAAAGGGAAGAGCAAGTCTTTCTTGAAGGGGCTCTTTGATTCTTGAGCAAAATGAAACTGTTATCTTATTTTTGAAAACCTAATAACCTGCTCAGGAAAATTAAAGATATTTTTCAAATACGGATGATGAGTGGCACAAAATACAGTTTAATAGAGAAGAGGAATGCTAATTGCAATTGAGCTAGCATTCTGGGGAGTATTTTTTTCATGCCCGTTCTCGTCTAAATAAAGAGATTGGGACAATTCATATCCTTTGCTATACAAAGCTATTTTTCTGTATTTGCTTATCTTGGCTCTTTTACAAAAGTCAGACATCAAGAGGCATCTTAGAAATCAATGACAGAGCAAATCTAGGTGTGGCTGAGAATCTGTGGGCCAAAAAAGGCACCCCGAGCACACGCATCCCACAAAAGCTAACCTGTACCTCCAACTCCCGAAGGTCGTTCCCTGGACGCTAATTAGGCTTCAGAACACAAGAAATTTCAAGAACCATGTCAGATCATGCAGGTGACAAGAGGGAAAACTGAGTGTGGTCCTCATAAGCTCATTAAATGGGCTGTCATGATTTTCTGAATCCTATTAAGGTTCCTTCTTCATCGGGACTCAGGATACTAGGGCAGGGCACAGGAAGTGCTTTCTATATTCACTCCAGTTCAGAGCACTGGACAGCGTGAAATAAGAAAGACTAAGATTGCTCAGGAGGAACCGAACTGTGCCCATCCCTGTGGGAGAAAAACCACGAGCAACTGAAAGGGAAAGGGGGACCCCATTAGCAAACTCACTCTTTTGGGTGCATGTAATAATTGATAAAACTATAGCTTGGAACTTGTAGTTAAAACATCTATAAACATATGTACTACCTGCTTAGTATGTATGATTCTGTACATAATATATGTACAGTTATGCATTGTGTATGTACGTGCATACATATGTATATATATTTGGAAAGTATCTCTAAATTATATACATATACAATTTATATTTACATAAACATATAATATGTATATAGAATTTGAAGGGGCTCCCAAATGACACCAAATAGGACCAAAGATGTGCTTCTGTGAGTTCCCCTTTATGGTTCATGGCCTCATCCCAGCCTTCCTCAACTTTCCAGCCTCCACTGTCTCTCTCCAAATGGACCTTGATCCTTTGAGCCATATGGGACCTTTAGAGTCCTAAGGAACCACTTGAAGTACCGGGTGTGTATTTGGGCATCACACTGTGGTTTCCTCTCTCAGAATGTAGCTCACCTTATCCATCTGGCAGTTTTCTATGCACCCGTATGACTGAAATCAAATGCCATCTATTTTAGAGAACCATCACTAACTCATTAAACCTGGGAAGAGCCATATTCTCAGTTCGCCACTAGCTGCTTTCTTATACTGCTTCACAAAAACTCATCCTGTCTTTGAAAGGATGAATTGATTCACCCAGAGTCTTCACCTCTATAGACTAGGAGACACTGGAGGGCAAGAGACATGTGTCACTGACTTTTCCTCCCAAATAACTAGTACTGCATTCCAAATGCAGATTCTAGATTCTCGGATGCCTCCAATTCTACAAATATCACTGCATGAATGAACCACTATATACTACATTTTCCTTTTTAGGGTTCTTTCAACCATTCCTTTGTGGTAAGTGCCATTTCCTCACATTTTAGGTTACATCATACTCAGAAGCATGAACTTTTACTAAGAAATTCTATAATGTTGTGATGATCTGCGTGAACCCATAAATTCTTTGCCCACACGATCCCTCACAGACATTATATAGGGGTGATTCTTCATCTTGGACATTATTGGACTGAATCCAGAAATAGAAAATAAAGAAATTGTTTCCCCTAGAGGTGATCACAGGCTTGCTTGTATTTGGAAATGCTCACTAAACCTTTTTTTTTTTAATCAATTGCACAAATTTGCTACCTTAGTATCTAGACTATGCTGAGTTTTCTTAGGAATTGCATAACCCCATATCCTGGGTTGATAGCAAATGTTTCTGTCTTACGTTGAATAGACATAGGACATATCAAAGCAGAAAGAACTGCAGAGCTCCTTTAATAAAGTCGAAAGGATGGACTATAATAGTTTCCCACCTGCCCCCCCAATCCATGGTTTTACTTTCTATAGCTGTAGTTACACGTGGTCAATCATGGTCCAAAAACATTAAATGAGAAATTCTAAAAATATATAATTCATGAGTTGTAAATCGTGTGCCATTCTGAGTAACATCATAAAATCTTATTCTGCTTCGCTCCGTCCCACCCAAGACATAAATCATCCCTGTGTGTGACATCTCCGCGCGGCATATACTACCTGCCAGGGAGTCAATTAGCAACTATCTGGGTTATTAGATCAGTTATGAGAGAGAGACCATGTTTGCATAACTTTTATTGCAGTACATTGTTATAGTCATTCTACTTATTATTATGACTATTAGTTACCATTGTTAACCTCTTACGGTGCCTAATTCATAAATAAAACTTTCTCATAGGTATGTATAGATAGAAAAAAACATAATATATATAGGATTCAGTACTCTCTGCAGTTTCTGCATCCACTGGGGGATCTTTAAACATATTCCCCTCAGGCAAGGGAAGACTACTAGATGTTGGCTTTTGTTTTTTACTTTCTTTTTTATATATTTTTAAAGATTTTATTTATTTCTTTTTAAAGAGAGGGGAAGGGAGGGTGAAAGAGAGGGAGAGAAACATCATTGTGAGGTTGTTTCTTGTGCGCTCCCTACTGGGGACCTGGCCCACAATCCAGGCATGTGCCCTGACTAGGAATCAAACCAGTGACCCTTTGATTTGCAGGCCAGCTCTCAATCCACTGAGCCACACCAGCCAGGGCTGTTTTTAACTTTCTTAAGCTTTGCTTTTATCTTCTAGCACATAATAACTAGATAAATATTAATAATAAAATATATGTAAATAGCCAAAAAATTGGGCAGCCCATGACAGATGTTCAACAAAAACTGAGTTTCTTACCTCCACCTTATTATAATTGTTTATTCTTTTGTCTGCTTATCCTCTTATGTATTTATTGTTTCATCCTTTTGTCCACTCACCATTCCAGAATCCCACCACCTTCAATCCACGTGCACATCAAGCACCTTTTATACTACGGGCAACTTCACTAAGCGCTGAGATAGGACAAATGATTCTGCCATTAACAATATCCCAGCCCAGCCCTGGCTGGTGTAGCTCAGTGGACTGAGCACGGGCTGGGAACCAGAGGGTCCCGGTTCGATTCCCAGTCAGGGCACATGCCTGGGTTGCGGGCCGGGTCCCCATGAGGGCCATGTGAGAGACAACCATACATTGCTGTTTCTCTCCCTCTCTCCCTACCTTCCCCTCTCTCTAAAAATAAATAAAAATAAAATCTTAAAAAAAAAAAAAGAATATCCCAGCCCAGTGGGGAGGACCTGCACACGATTCACAAATAAGACACAGCTTTTGCTACATGAGAAAAATTAACAAAGTACTATTGAGTACAATGGAGAGTAGCTGTCAGGTATGAGAAGCATTTGATAAATTTAACCTATGCTTCAGAGTCTATGAACCATGCTGAGCACTTAAGTTATTTCATTTAGTTCTCATAACAATAACTACTCCGTAAAATTATACTCATTTTAGAGATAAAGAGTCTGAAGCTTAAACAAGTCCATGGTCAAAGTCAAACTGTAAGTAGTAGATCTTAAACTTGGCCCCCAAATTAGTTCTTGTTACCACTGTGCCGCTGCCTTTGTGGAAGGGGGGTGGGGGGTGTTCGAGGCAGATGCTAAGAACATGATGGTACAAAAGTAACCGACAGCAGAACTGTGTTCCCCAGTTTCATATTCACATTGTCCAGGAAAGAGAGAAAGAACTTGAATACATAATGATTAATGACAGCCTCCTCTCACTAAGAAAATAACTAAGTTCCTGAGAGCCGAGACAGCGGATAGGAGGCGGCAGACTGAGAGATGGTGGCCCATTGAAGCCACTGTACAGGGTTGCCCCTTTTGCTAATAATGGGCATTCTTTGACTGCACATGGACCAGCGCCTGGTTGTATTTTGTTGAGAGAAGCAAATTCACGTGAGCAATGCCTTTTCCGTTGTTGATGATGTGTGGGGCACAAGCAATAACTTCTGTGGCGTGTAAGGAGAAAGAACACTGTGTTCAACATCATTCAGCTGGCATCGCTCTGAGTACTGTTCTCAGACGAAAGCGATTGATTTTTCTGGGTCTTGTGTTCTATATTAAAAGTTATTCTTTGGTCTTCTTTCCTTCCTTCTTTCTTCTTTCCTTTATACATTCTGTCCCACAATCATGAGGTGGGACTGAATAAGGTAGGCTGGGGAGGGTCAGAGCCCGGGGGATGTGAGGGACCCACGCATGGGGGTGAGTAGATCATCAGTGCGGGAGGTGGGGGAGGAGTGGCCACATTGACCTCGCGCAGGAAGTGAGAGCTCAACAGGTGCAGGAGGGATTTGTGCAGGCGGGCAGAGATTGGCCGCAGAATCCCAGCAGAGGGCAGTGTGGAGCCTCACAAACACCACTTTAACTAAGTAATCAACATTATCATCTTTAGAATGGGACAACCTGGAACTACTTGTTACCTGATAGGAGGAAATGGCAAGGGAAAATACGAAATATATCCAAATTGACAGAGATTCTAGAAAACAACTGACCTATAATCTTCCAAAGCAATGAGGTCATGAAAGTCAGGGAAAGGATGGGGAATTCTGCAGACTGAAAGAGACTAAGTACATATGACAGCTAAATGTAGCATATGATCTTGGACTTGATCCTTTTGCTGTAAAGGCATTATTGGCACAATAAACTTGAATTGCATCTTGCATTTCAGAAAAGGCATCAATTTCAAATGTCTGATTTGAATAGTTACACTGTGGCAATGTAAGAGGAAGTCTTGGTTGTAGGTAATATACTCTTTAGTTCTGTGTCACATTAACCACTTGCTCTCAAACAGTTAGTTCAAGAAGAAGAAGTTGTATTGTTCTTACAGCTTTTTGGTAAACTGTAAATAGCTTCATAATAAAAAAGAGCTTTAATCTGTCATTAAATATCTTATCTCCAATGTGTCATATATCTCATATCTGAACACATATACCCTGGATTCTAATTGAAATCTATCTTTTAGTAGCTGTTTGATATAAAGCAGTTATGTAACCTCCATAGATTTGTAGGATAATATTAAGTTTCATGCAAAAATTAAAATGTCTTAAGTTCCATGTGAGAATTACAGCACATGGAAAGTTATGGCAAAAGTGCTTGACGCAGAAGCACTAAACCAGTTTGGCTATTATTATTATTACTACTATTATCGTTTTATTTTTCACTCCAACTCTAGGGACTTAACAAGAAATAAGCTGGGATTTGCAGTCATAGAAACCTGGGTTCCCATCATCACTATTTAGTTACAGGGTTCAGAGAAAGTTCCCTAACTTTGTGAAGTCTCATTGCCATCGACTTCTGTAAACAGTCTTCTTTGCTAACTAAATCCTGTTGTCACTGGTCTTCTCTTTGTTCCTCAAAAGTATCGCGTTATTTCCAGCTCCAAAGAGTCACAGGGCCCCTCTTCCTAGACATACCTTTGCCCTTCACTGGCCTGGATGACTCCACTACTTCAGAGTCCTGCTTAAAGTTAAGTCCTTCATAGTCCTTGATCAATAAGCTATTCTCTTCCCTAGGTATCTATTTTTTATAGGACTTATTGAAATTTGATTTTTTTTTCCTTTTTTTATTGTTGCATCTTACCCTAGACAAAAATCTCCTTGAGCTCAGTGTTTACATCGGGTCCTGGTGTAGCTGCCGTTGTGTACCCAGGAGGCACCACACTCAGCACATAGTAGGTTCTCTCCAAATAACCGCAGGATGAACTAATGCAGAAATGAGCTGAGCACAGCACCCAGGGCTTGAGATCCATGGCGTCAGCTCTGCAGCAACCTCTCGATACTGATGGCAGGATAGGTACTAATATCACTATTACCGTGAACACAATCTTGCCCCTTACCCCAGGCAAGAATCAAAAGTGTCAGTAGATCTTGACCATTCTCAAAGAAAAACGAATTGTTTTCAGCTACTAACTATGCAGGCAATTGAGTAAAGGTGACTTACCCAAAATAAGAAAACAATGTTGGATGCAAATTTGCAGTACCTACTAAAAAAGTGAATGATTACTTCTGAAGAAAATAATTGCTTTGGCACTAAATGCAGCTGTTATTTGTGTCGCATTATTTATAAGACTGATGTGCATAATATTCCTTCAATCCTACTATAAATTAAAACAATTCAGGAATATATTATCCACAGGCCCTTACAAGAAGATGTGTTTACAGTTGACACACTGCGGATTGTAACAATGGGGACTTTTCTTAGAGATAAAGATATTTTATGAAAAAAAATGAAAAAAGCTTCATCATTGTCACAATGGAACAATAGCTAACCAATGGCCGAGTTAAATGCTAGGAAAATATCAGAATGATTTTAAGCCACTTAGCTTTAGTCACATGATCTTCGATGAGAATAATGTGTAAATAATGGCAAATGGACATTTCAACCAGAAGATATGGCTCAAACTCCAATCTCTTATATTGGAGCTCTAAAGCTTGGGGCAGATTATTCACTAAAGTAAGCACGGCTTCCTCCTCTATAAAATGAAAGTAAAAATAACAGCTTAGAAAGTTGTTTTGGGGACTGAATGACAGAGAGTGTGTAGCACAGCATAATGACAGCTGTCTTCGGCGACCCGGGCCGCTCTAACCATGTACTCCGGACGGGGGGCTTATAGACAACAGACACTGACTTCTCCACGCTTTGGAGGCTGCAAGTCTGAGATCGGGACGCCACCGTGGTCAGGCCTGACACAGTCCCCCTTCTGGGTGGCAGACTGCTGACTTCTCGTTGTGGCCTCACATCGGGGAAGGGACAAGGGACTCTGTGGGACCTCTTTCATAAGAGCACAAGTCCCAATAATGGGGCCTCCATGTGTACATCCTAACCACCCCCCAAAGGCCCTGCCTCCAGACACTATTGGTATGGGGGCAAGGGTTTTAATATATGCATTTTGGGGGGACACAAACATTCAGACCTTAACAATGGCCATACAGAAAACATTTCCCATATGACAATGATGATGATGATGATGATGATGATGATAAAGGAGACATGTGATTTTGTTTTGGATGAAAACATTTAACCCTTCATAATGAGATCAGCAGTGTAACTATTAACAATAATTAGCAGGGGTTTCAACGTCCTGGCCCGGTATTTAGTATTAAGAGGGAAGGAGAGGGTTTGATGTTACTTGGTGACTATGGTGCTGAACAAAGTGGAAATGGGAGCTAGAGGAGTAAGATGGTAATGTCAAGGGCACCCTTTAGATTCACCTGGTCATGGAGGACATCTTCCTAGCAGGGGTTCAAGCAGAAGCCTCAACTCCTCACCTGAAAAGACCCTCGAAAGGCACTCGCTGTGAGGATAGAGCAAGATGCTGTGCCCTGCCCCTGTGTATCAGATTTCATTATTGGCAACGTTTCACTGATAAGGGAATTGATACTTAGAGCGATTTAGCAACTCCCCTTTACAAACTTAGAGCCAGGTCGATGATGAACCTGGACCAAGGATGCAACAAATTGCTCAATAATTTCCTCCTCCGATAAAACCAACAGGGAAACTCGATTCCTATTCTTCCTGTGGCAGAAGCCAGTGGTGCTGTTGGAAAACATCCACCTTGAATGGGGCGCTTACACTAAACAGGGTGCCTGTGAGAGGAAACGTCTTATCTGGGTGTCTTTAAAACAGAGAGCCGAAATGACCCAGAAGAACAAGGGTCTGCCTGCGTGGCTCATCAGCAGCATCTGCCAGACCTCATTTAACCAGCCCAAGTCCAGACCGAGGTCCACCCACTACCTCTGCTTCACTGCAACCCCTGCCTGAAGCCCCTTTGGAGGGTGCGCCGACTGTTTTACTTCTCTCTTTTCGTGATGGAAATGTCTTAGAGCAAGAACTATAATAACAACAGTTACTGCTGCCACGGCTGCTCCTGAATGTTGAATATTTATATGTCAGGCAGTAGGCTAGATGCTTTAGATACATTATCTCTAACCCTTAATATAAACCTGGAAATGGAAATGATTATCCACATTTCACAGAGGTAAAGTACATTGCCCAATGTCACCGAGTTGCGAGGACGAAACCGCGGGGTTAATTTAGATCTGCCTGGCTCCCACCGCAGCACAATGCAGACAGGTTTCTAATTATCCAAGTACTTTCTACTATCATTATTATGAGGGCAATTAAAAGCTAATAGATACTTTGGTGATTCACAGTTAGTCATTATTCTGTTACTCTAACAGCCCCTTGGATTCATATTGTGTAACCTGCGTGTGCATTTTATGGGCTTTACTTCATTGGTCCTCCCCCCAGTCTTATGATTCTCACACGCAGGCCCCGCCCCCCATACTTGGACCATCTAACTGCATTCAGACTCTGGGAGCTGAAGTTGTTGGTGTTTATGTTCATCATTTTTCTTGGATGAGGGCACTGCCTGATGGAAATAATACCAGATTCAATGTAACGAGGCCTAAGATAAAGAAGTAGAAAAGCTTATATATATTCTTTCTTTTTCCCCATGTTAAGTTACCCTTTTGCATAGCTGAATATCAATTACGGTCCCCTATTATAATCTAACTGAGACCTCAGAGACAGCATTTGGAGTTTCCCTCACCCAAGGGGGTGGTGTGGCAGCTTTGGGAACTGGCCCACCTTGCCTTAACCCACACTGTTATTATAGCTTTCTATGGGCCCATCCAACTCTCCTGTTGTCTCCTTAATGTAAGAAAAAAAGTGCCTTTTCTGCCAACCAGCAAGTGGCCAAAACACTTTTCCATGCACTTGATCAAAGTTGACCAACAGATTTTAGGTGCAGTCTCAAAACTGAGTTCCATCAGCAGGGGCGACATCAGCTTGCTTGGTGTGGGGAGAAAAGAGAATGTGAAGAACGGTGCCCACTACCAGCCGAGGGACAGGGGCCTCAAGAAGGGACCACAGTGATTGCAGAGGTCATGAGGTGTTCACTGAAACTACTTAGAGACTTTCACATTGAAAATAAATATCATCTAGCAGAAAATGTCTATAATTACCTGGCTCAAAGGATCTACCTTTACTTTTTGCTGCGCTTCATTGTTTTTTAAACGATGGCGATTTGAAAGGAATGCACACACTTGAAGCAATCCCGAGCATAACCTGGCACCCATGATCTGGATTCTTCCGTGGGATCAAGATGCTAATGAGCAGCCGATGTTCACAAAAGCCCCACCTCGGCGTAATGAGAGATTAGTCCACCAGATTGCCTCGCTCCCTGAAAGTGTGCATTTGAATCAACGCTCCTACAATGCAGCTCTTTCCAAATGACACATTCTATAGCAAGCCAATAACTCATTTCTGCTTCCCTGAAGCTCTCTCTCCCTATCTCTGAACCCAAAACGCTTGACTCATAAATATTAACATTTTGTTAGTGCAGGATCTAAGGCCAATTTGAATCGTTGAGATGGGGATGTGATTTGACTTGAAAAGAGTAATGAAGTCATTGTGAGTCCAAGGAGAGAAATGAGTTTTGCAGAAGAAACTATCTGAAACGGAGCCGAAAGTCAGCGGCAACCGTCGGTTTCTTTACGCTCCAAATGAGGAAAGTCACAATGAACATGCCCACTTTCACAGCCTCAAACTTGGATACGGACCCCCTGCAAGCTCCCTGGTTTTTTCTCCTCCAAAATCACAAGCTTAGCCTTTTCAAAATAAACGCCTACCATAGATTAGCTCTTACTATTAACATCGCTCCACGCCTCGTGTCAAAAATCTTCACCAAAACTCGTTCTTGTTTTTATTCACCCTGTTACTTCACTTTCCTACAAACTGCAGAGGTGCGATTTGAACTCTGAGCTGCTGCCATCCAGGGCTGGGGATCTTAACCACGGCTTGAAGTTAACATGGCGGGGGCAACAACGGGGTAAGGAAGGCAGTGTCCCGCCCGATGCTCTGCAAGGCTCAGCTTTGCCGTTTAGAGAAGCATTGTGAATTCACATTCCTCCCAGCTTAATGACGGCACACATCATTAGCCTCAAATACAGAAACTTAAACTATTTTTACATGCTTCTTTGGCGAAAGAAGATGGTGTATGAGACACCTTCAAGGCGGTATTTGCGAGCGGCATGCACATTTGCTATCTCTAAACGTACCTGTATTGATAGGCTTTGACTACGTAATGCTTTAAGGTAATTAAACCACAAAAACTCATTGGAATAATGTTTAGGGCTGACTTAAACCCTTAAAAGCCATTAGCTGTTAAATGCCAAGTTGCTCTGAGTCTCCGTCTGCATGAAATTGAATCATATTTGAAAGGTTTTGCAGGCTAGCGGCAAGATTCATAAAATCCCAACAGCTTTCCAGCTTTCCTCCTAAACAGGAAAATCTGAGGGAGGCAGGGGGAGAGCTGGATGTGGGAGGGGAAACAGCTCGTGATTTTCCCTCCACCCGTTTCCCTGGAGTTTGCAGCTAATTAACCCTGTTTTGCCTTTACACGGTTAAACCGCAAACACCCACTCACCAGCCAATTCAAATAAAAGACAAGTGGTGCAATCCAGGGGTGGACATGGGGGCAGAGAGATGAATAAGGCGCCAGCCCTGCCCTCAAGTGGCTTCGGGCTCAAGAGAGACGGGCAGATAAGTAAGTAATATGCGGTGTGCTGCGGTGAGCACAGCGATCGAGGAGGGCTGTGCAAAGCAAAAAGGAGAGGATCCTGAGTGGGGTCACGGAAGACTTCATGGGAGAGATGATGACTGAGCCGTATTTAGAAGGCTAGTGGAGACACCAGGCAGGGAAGTGACACAAAGCATGTCTCACACACAAACACACACAAGCACAGTCAAAAACACACTGGGAAAAAGTAATGGGCCTTGGCTGGTGTGGCTCAGTGGACTGAGCTCCGGCCTGTGAACCCAAAGGTTGCTGGTTCGATTCCCTATTCGGTTGTGGGCTGGATCCCCAGTTTGGGGGTCGCGGGCGGGGAGGTTGGGTGTGAGAGGCAATTTATCAGTGTATCTCTCACACACTTAAGTTTCTCTTCCTCTCTTTCTCTATCCCTTCTCCTCTCTCTGAAAGTAAATACATTTTTGAAAAACCTTTAATGATAAAAAATGTAATGGTATTTTTCACTTGGATTCAGATTTCAAACAGAGTATCCCATACATAAACGCACACACATTTCTGATCTTTAAACATCTGGCATTCTTATAAAGATGATGTGACCACTTGCAGACCCTGCTCATAGATGTCTCTCTTCAGAGTATCCCATACACACACATTTCTGATTTTTTAAATGTCTGGCATTCTTATAAAGATGATGTGACCACCTGCAGACCCTGCTCATAGATGTCTCTCTCTGTGGATGAAAACGTTTTTGTCATGGGAGGTCATGCCTGGCACGCATAGAGCCCTGCTCCTCCTGGCCGCTGCCGTGGCCCCTCCACCACCAGGGCTGCGGGTGCGAACCTTTCTAACCTGTCTTTCCTCCTGCAGGCCCCGCCTCTCATCACTCGGGACCCAACGGGTGCCTGGACCTCAGAGTCTTCAGTGACCTATTCAGATAGATACAGCGGAGCTCATTAGTCATGGCAAAGAACACAGCCATTATTCAAGGTACCAGTTTGATGGAAAGCGTATTAATTTCAGTCCATGTGTGGTAAGAACCTGGTGTATATATAAGGGACAGAGGTGGGTTACAAAGCACACATGCATCTGGACTGAAATGCAGTTTCCCCTAAATAGTTTCACATTTTCCCCAGAGCCTTAGTGGGTGTCTTCTCAATGGAAAAGTAGGAATATTAATGTTTACTTCCTGTGATTATGCTGTGCATGAATAAAATAATGTGTATGAGTATATATAAAATACCTATAACATAGGGAATGCTTATAAGAGCTACACAGTAAATACTTCTTCTTTTAGTTAACGCTTTAAGTTACAAAATGGACCAAATAATTCAATGACTTCCCACTGTCTAATGAAGAAAAAGTGACCAGAAGTTATTACCCAAGTCCAGTCTTCTACCTAATAACTTCTGACAACCCTTGGACTACATATTCCTCCATCAAATACGTTGGATCTCAGCAGAAGTGGCTGAGCGAGCTTCCCCTGAGCACGCGGTTGCGCCTTCTCTCATGCTATTGCTCAGGCCTGTTCAGAAATATTGAAGAAAGCATTGAACATGTTGATTTTGCTCCTGCAGCGCCTCCTCTAATCACTCGGGACCCGACGGGGGCTACTGCACTTCACCAAGAAGTGAGCTCAAGGTCCTTTCATGGTGGTCTTGTTCGACTTTTAATCCTCCCACCAATGGTCTATGATAGAAGCCTATCTTCTTTTTACTAAGATCCCCGAGTCTTAGAGGAAATAAATTCTCTAAGAATTTCTGATAACGATTTCCCCTGAGTTCAGGTTAAAGTATGTTCCAGCGATTTCCTGGGGTCCTCAAGGTTAAACAGGGCCACCTTGGTCGCCTAACCCCAGAGCCCCCACTGACATTGATCTTAGGATAATGGTACACAGGTGGCAGACAGCTCCAGCAACCCAGCTCTCTAAACTCCATAGCAACCACCGTTTAACCTGTACTACAGCACCTTCTTTATGACCGGCAGAATCACGGTAATACACAATCGTCAACTTTATGTGTCGGTTGTTCACCATCTGTTTTACATTGCCGCGTGTACGTTCCTTGAAACCAGTGTCCTTGTCAATAACGTCTAACATTTGAATTCTTACTATGTTGCAGGTACTGTGCTTGGGAGAATAAACAGTTGGTGAATGTACAAGGGTCATTAAATGGAACCATTTAAAATAATTTTTAAAGCCCCAAATGCTATGAAGTGTCACATCCTTGTTGGTAACATCTCCGCTGCACAATGGCCCTGCAACTCTGTGTAGCCACTACGTCCGCTATGAATACTCTCCTGCTATTAGTTATCAAATACTCATTCATACTTAACATTATACAGCTATTACCACATTAATCCTCCTAAAATGTCTATGATACAGTGTCGTAACTTCCTCTTTCCCTTCCATTCACAGATAGGAAAACCGAGGTGCATAGAACTTAAGGGAATTTAAAAGGACAGGCGATGGGAAGCCAGTCTGGAGGAAGCGAACCAGGTAAATGGCATTAACGAAGAAAAACAGCGATGGATTCAAGACTTGCACTGGAAGCATGGTTCCCGTGGTGCTTTGAGACAGTCAGAGTTATTAAGTTTAACATAAGATTTTATCGTCCAGTATGATTGGGAATACCATAGGTAAACAAAGGTGAAGTCTTGTCAGTAGCACCATTTTTTTCAGATAATGTAAATATCTGATACATGTCTATTTCACTCTCTGAGGGAACCTTTTTCTTTTTCCTAGGGCATTTCATGGATAAAATGTTCTGGACAAAACACTTTGGTATGTAATCATCTCGAGAAGGATTAAGCAAATGGCAGCTTCTGGACTAAACCCGATTTGCTGCCTGTTTTCATAAGCCGAGCTGTGTGATAATAGTCATTCCCGTTTGCTTACGTATTGTCCACGGCTGTGTCAGGAGGACAACAGCAGAGTTGAGACGTGATAACAGAGACCTCAGCACCTGCAAAGCCTGAAACATTTGCTCTCTTCCTCTTCAAGGAAAAAGTTTGTCAAGCCCCGATTCTTAGGATAAAATTGCTAGGACTTCCAAGTCAAGTACCTGTAATGAACAGCATGAAGGAATTAAATAAACTTCAAAAATTCAACTGCTTCCTGGGGCCAGACAGAAAGCACGAGAGAGGGAAGTGGGAGAGGCGCAAAGCGGCAGAGTGGCGGACGGCAGCCGGAGGGAGAGTGGGCCCTTCTTAAAGGGGGCAGCCCCTTCACAGGTGAAGCCATACAGAAGCCTGGGCCAAAGGTTGCCAAACCTACTCATTTTTACACCAAAAAATAATGATTTTTATATATGTGTAAACTAATCTGATTATTTAGGTTTCTCTGAATATGTGGAGCTAAAGAAAACACAGGTGCATATGGAATACAGCCAACCAACGGCCAGTTTGTAAACTTGTCTAAAGAGACTTCCAGGTTACTGGCTCGTTTAATTAGGTGCTGCTATTGCTTTCATTAAATGCAATTATGTCCGCAAACTGTCCCACCAATTCCTAGTCTGTGCTGTGCGTTCCTCAGCATTCTCCAAAGATGCAAGCCCTGTGACCGCCACGACTACTAATGATAATGATCACAGCCATAACCACAGATACGGTTTTAGAGTATTTTTTTTGTTTTTTATTGCGGAGTGAGTAGGACATGGGAATGAATACTTAACTGACTTTGTAGTGCACCGATATCTTAGAGTGATGAAAACATCAGGGATTTTTCAAGCTATAAAATCGGGAGAAAAAAAAAATCCTAGGGTCGGGGAGGCAAGGAAAAATGGTGTTTTCAGCAAAACGAATTGACTAGAAGAAGGTGTGGAGGGTGGGGAAGGCGTCTGGCCTGAAAATATTGCCGTGTTGGGAGAAAGACCGAAGCAGAGCGATCAGGAAAGGAAGTGTGACGACTAAACGGGAAGCTGTGACCGATGTAAAACCGGGATGGGAACCAAGGCTAAGAGCTGCCAGGGATATAGTCGGCCTTCCTTCAAATAATAATAATAATAATAATGTTTTCAGCAAATGAAGGACAACCAAGACTTTCAAATGTCCAATCAGAAGTGCAAAGAAATAAGAGCAAGAGTCTCAACCGTTTCTAAACTATGTTATCTTATTGGTAAAATATTTTGATTCGAATTGAAATGAAGCTCGTATGAGGAAGCAAATGTCCCTTTCAAATGAAGAATCTGCTCAATAATAGAGTTAAAGTATTTGAACCCAATATGTATGTGTGTGTGACTTATGTGTATATGTACATATGTGTAGATAGACATATAAACTGTATATGTTTTGATTTTGAGGGTGAGAAATACTGTCACTATGATGTCTACAAGAAGTACGTGAGTGCCCTGGCTGGTGTAGCTCAGTGGATTGAGCGCGGGCTGGGAACCAGAGGGTCCCGGTTCAATTCCCAGTCGGGCACATGCCTGGGTTGCAGGCCAGGTCCCCAGTGAGGGCCATGTGAGAGGCAACCGTACATTGCTGTTTCTCTCCCTCTCTTTCTCCTTTCCTTCCCCTCTCTCTAAAAATAAATAAATAAAATATTTTTAAAAAAGACTGTTTAAAAATAAAAAAAAAAGAAGTACGTGAGCGAAAAAGAAGGTTCTGGTTGAAACAAACTCCTTCTCCATAAACATTACTGAGTCCATCTCTACCCGTTGAGAAGCAGAGGATTTAGTTTACAAACGGTTTTAAAAATGAAAATGGCAGAACCTTGGCCCACCACATTTCATTTTATCAAATTTTAAAAAGTCCACAGTCATTCCTAGAATCTAAGTGTGACCTGCCAAATGACACAGAATTGGTATGGCAGCACTGAATATCTCAGCTTTCACCCCGGGTGGGGGAGGGGTACAAATCCCCAGAAATAATGTTGTTGGCACTGCATTCGTATTACTGACTTTCATCAGGTGAGACGGATGACGTTTTTGCCATTCTAGAATTCCTTCTCACTGCAGTGACAGGTAAGCCAATCACAAACTGGACGTGGCCAGGTTATTCCTGTCAGGCAGCAGGCATGGCTTAGCACTCAGTTACCTTATTTCCACGAACACGAATGATATACCTGTTTTCTCCTTTATTTGAATAAAATCCAAACTTGTACCAATCTGCAAAGGTGATGACAATGTTTAAAATGTAAATCATTTTCATAAAATTTGAATGTGAGTCTCCCAGGGAGGGTGGATTTAAATAAACATGTTATTGAACTTTGCCTGAGCAGAGTCTCATCGCGCTGTCATTTGGGACGCCTCACGGTCTAGAATGATCACTGTTTCAGCTCTTGTACTAAGTCAAGGTTGAATATGCCATTATAGTAAGCCTGTTACCTTGAAAATTGGGTTCTTAAAAGCTTTTGAAAACAAAGGTCTTAAACGTGTGTTGTAAACTTCTATCAGCTAACGAGTTTCAAAAATTCTTCTCCATGAATGTGTTTGTCCTCCGTGCGGCACTTATCAAGAGAAGAAAATCCTATCATCACCACTAAATCCTTCTTAAAGTTCTCATTGATCATAGCCTTAGAACAAGATTATTTTAAAAAATAGTCCTACACTGAGATAATATGGAAGAGATTGTGGAAAATCTCAACACTCCATTTTAGATTAAATCCAGTGCTTTTTCAAGCTCAAATTTCATTCCATTGATAAAGATGGATTATCAGTGATCACCTCTTAATTAAGGACAAACAATAACTATTGCTTCTGATAGCTGCAGCACAAGTAACATAACCTTTCCCTTCTGTATTAAAAAT
>PVJI01026051.1:0-19518 GCA_004026765.1 Micronycteris hirsuta
CCTTTACCCTTTAAGCCCTCACTTTGCCCCATTTATTCGTCCAGTTTGCCACTTCCCAACCCCCGCTTCCAGCCCCTATTTCTTTTCCATTCGTTGGAGAGCCAGCTGCCCTCTCTTTTAATCTGATTCTCTGGTTATTATCCCTCCTCCGTCCCTTTTCTTCTTCTTCTTTTTTTTTTTTTTTTAACAGGCGGGTGTCGGGGTTCTCCCTAGAATTCCTTACACCCTGTTCCCCTAACTCCGCCCTATGACGCTTTCCTCAACCTTTGGTCGCTCAGGTTACCTCCTTTCTTGCGGCCACGGCCGCCCCCAAGGCCCTGGCCTTTGCGTTGTTTCATGATGAGGCCGAGCTCTTCTTCACCATCTCAATTCCGGCCCCAGCACCTCGGCCACAGCGTCCCGCCATCCCTTCCCACCGCGCCTGCGTTCCCCGGCAACCGGCACCGCTGGGCAGCCTGGGAGGCAGGAAGAAGCCGCTTTTCATCTAACAGTCTCTTGTGAAGCGGTGAGAAGGAAAGGCGCCAAGACTCCTCACCACCAATAGACTGCAACACCCAGGATGCTTTGCTACACTACCTCTGCGGGGTCGGAAGCTGTCACCTCCAACTGCGCAAGTGCAAAGGGATAAGTCCTTTGAGGACTCCATAGCCCAGGGTGCATTGCCGCCAGGAGCGCTTCTCTTTCCGGGAAGGGTCGTCGAGCTCTTTGCTTGGTGTCCGCAGACTCCGTTACCCAGCTTCCTTTGTGGAAGGAATCTTCCTGTTGCGCACTTCCGGTAGAACCTCCTGAGGCGAGTGGGTGGAGTTTACGGAGCCGGTGGGCGGTGGGCGGTGCTGCCGGTAGCTGGGTGCTGTCCAAAGGCGACTGGGCACCACGAAAGGAGCAAGCTGTGACCAGTTGGGCCGCACTTAGCCTGGGACGAAGTTTCGGCTTGTGTTTGACTACCTCCGGCCTCCCCTTCATGTCGGCCCTCGAGAAGAGCATGCACCTCGGCCGCCTGCCCTCTCGCCCCCCTCTACCCGGCAGCGGGGGCAGTCAGAGCGGAGCAAAGATGCGAATGGGGTACGTGACCCAGACCCTTTCTTCCTAGAGGCCAGGTCTTGGCCACTGGAGAATGGTGGCTCTGGGCGTTTAGAGCTGCACCGCAAGGGAGACTAAGGAAAGGAGAGAATGTTGGCGGCGGCCTGGAGGTGTTTGGATGGAGTAGAAGGCAGATTTGGGTTTTAGGGGAGGCGCCAAGTTAATGGAGATTGGAGGACTGATATTACTGAAGGGAGAAGGGAATAAGGCAAAAATTGAGGAAGCCAAGAGGATAATTTAAGAGATTTAAGAGGCACCTACAGAAGAAGGGATGGAGGAGGTTTGAAGAAAGGGAGTCGAGTGATGACGAAGATGGGGAGAAAGCTGCCAGGGATGATTGAGGAAGTGGGGAATGACTGAGAGAAAAGTTGGGGGGAATTAGGGGAAACAAATGGAGGTAGATCTACGAGTAAGAAGACTGTGAGAAGTAGATACCAGAAAAGCTGAGAGAACTAGAGAACACCTGAAGCAGGGTTAAAGAAGGAAACGAACTAGGGAGCAGAAGGTTCTAGAGAGAGTCCTTGGAGGTGTAAGAGGCAGATTCACGGACTTGGCTGACTAGGAGAACTGAGAAAGCTTGGGAAATAGGCGTAAGGAAAGATGGAAAACATAGCCGAGGAGACTGTTGAGTAATAGGAATGTGATGAAGAGTGAGTGTGGGGGAGGCATGATGAGGGCGAGGACTGAGGAGGTTAGAGAGCAACCGTGGGTCATTGAGAAATGACCGGGGATAGGGTTTGGTGAATGGAAATGCTGCAGAGGGAAGGTCTGGGAAGCTTAAAGAGGAAGATTCGGGCAATTGATTTTTGCTTGGCAAATAGGTCTGATGGCAGCTTTGTAGTGGTTTGACAAAACTCAGAATTAATGAAGCATTGAAAGTAACTGCTTAAAATATTTCAGGGAAACCATTTACTAGGAAAAAATCCTTGTTGAAGAGATGGACTTTTGGAATTTTCAGTTGTTGAATGGCTTGTGACAGGTTAGGGAATACTTAGGTGTAGGAGAGAGAGCATAATGAGTTAACACCCGAGTGGTAATTGCTGGAACGCAGAGAGAACTGAATACGCAGTTGGTTTTTGAGGGGTGTTTGTAGTATCAGACAGGACTCTGGAGACTAGTGAGTGTAAAGAGAAAAAGGGCAGGAAGATACTTAGGTATAAGGTAGTCAAGATTTTGTGTTCCGAATCGAGAGATGGATTGGTAGATATTCTTGGAATAAGAACTGGAGAAGACAAACTTACTTCTGAGGAAGTAATATGTACAAAAACTGATCAAAGGGGAGATGAGGATAGGAGATGTAGGACTATGAAAGTAAGTTCTAGAAATGAAGAGAGAGGTGAATCCTATAAATTGAAACAGTAGGAGATGGTGAGAATAGTTGGAAAAACCAGGGAGGGAAACTAAGAATTGAAGTGGAGACCTGACTATGATACACAGTGAAAAGTGAGAGAACCTTGACAGGAAAAGAGGTTGATGGACAGTGGATGCACAACAGAAAGAGGTGGTAGAAGGCTACATTTCAGGTAAAACGAAGATTGCTTTAGCTTTGGAAGACAAAGATAGGACTGTAACATGGATAATAAGGAGGATCTGGAAACTGATCCGTAACAGATGATTTGGGAAAATTAACCTGGAGTATAAAATTAATGTAACATTTATTGTTGATATGTGTCTTAGTTGCTGCCTATCTTAATCTAAAATTTGGTCTTTCAGTCTACCAGCACTCTTTGGTTAAAAAAAAAAAGCGAAAATTAGCTTTATAATAACTGTATGTGCTTTGGATAAATTTAATTAGAGCTCAGCTTCTCACGTTGTCAAAACAAGTTCTCTAGAGGTGAACTGAAGAAATATACTGAAAGAAAATAAAGGGAAAAATCTGCTGACTAGAAGGTTGTGTAATTGTTAGTAAATTACTCTCTTTAAATAGATGTTTGTTTTTTTAAATTTAGGTTAACTGCTTGTCCTGGAAAATAAAGTTCTCCAGAAAGATGCTCCTGTATAGTATTGTGAAGAGAGCATATGTTGGTGAATTTTATGTGGTCCTCAAGTGGCTTATTTTCCTTTGTTTTTTTCCTACTTCATTATTGGAACATAGGCAGGCCTCCTCTCAGTCTAATGTTAGTGATAATAGAGACTCTCTCTTCCCTACAGTCATAAAGCTGGAAGAGAGCATTGGAATGATTTCATCTCACCACTTCACTGTATAGTTGAGGGAACTAAGACTCAGAGAATTTTGTGTTCTGTAAAATAAATGGAGGGACAGGGGACAATACTTTGTCTAAATAAAAGACAAAACTGAAACTCAAATTTTCCTCATACTGAGGTACCAGGGCCAGCCACTAACATTAGGACATGGATTTCTTGACTGGGAGACTCATCGTGTTTTTTGGATTCATAGTTGTTATCCTGGCAATACTTAATTTGAGTGTGTATCTTTCCTTTGCAGATACTCTAGGATTCAGTCCTGATTTATAAAGTCTTACTTCCACCAATTTCAAAGAATCCTTTTTTATTTCTGCTCTACTCTCTCTCTCTTTTTTTTTAATCTCACCATCTTTGTCCACTCCCCCATCTATCTTTTAGTCTCAAGTTGGGCCTGTTCCTTTGACAGTCTCATATATGACTTACTCTTTTAACTACTTTTCATAATCTTTTGCCCTCAATTTCACTAACCTTTTTTAGATGTGTACATATACAGGGTGATTTTGAGTTTATGATTTTTCTTGAATTTTCATAGTTTAGTTTTTCAAATTGGATTTAATAATATTACCCAGTAATATTCTGGATAATGTAATAATAGCAATTAACTTTTTTCCCTCTAAATACTATGTGTCTGGCATTGTAGTAGCTTTATGTATATTATTTATTCTGTTCACAACCTTGCAAGTTAGATATTTCCCTGCATTAAGGAAATTAAGATGCAGAGGTTAAAAGTCATCCAACTATGTATGGCAGAACCAGATTGAATCTAAGTTTGTTCTCTAGAATTCGTTCCCTTTTCAGGACATCAACAGTTTTTCTTTTTGAAGGCCTGAAATCCTGGTTTCATTGTTCCACGATAGATGCTAGTAGATGATGCCCCAAACAGTTCTTGAACTTTTTTATTAAAACTTTTGGAGTTACTTTGATTTGAAATCCCTACTTGCTACTGGTCTCTTAGTTTGTTAAGATTGCCATAACAAAAATAACATAGACTGGGTGGCTTATAAACAACAGAAATGTATTTCTTACAGTTCTGAAGCCTGGGAAGTCCAAGATTTCATGCCTGCTAAGGACCCCTTCCTGGTTCATAGATGGCAGTCTTCTCACTGTATGCCAACATGGCAGAAGGGAGTAGGGAGCTCTGTGGGGTCTCTTATAAAGGTACTAATCTCATTCATGAGGGCTGCACCCTTATGACCTTGTCACCTCCCACAGGCCCCACCTACAAATATTACATTGGATTTTAGAATTTAACATGGATTGGGGGGGCATAAATGTACAGTCTATATAACACGTGGTGTGCTTGAGAGGAGTGTTTCAAAAAGCACTGCTTTAGTATATTTCAATATCATTAGAAACATTGTTGATTTTTTTAATGTTTATTGATTTTAGAGCCCTGGCTGGTGTGGTTCAGTGGATTGAGTGCAGGCCTGTGAACCAAAGGGTTGCTGGTTCGATTCCCAGTCAGGACACATGCTTGGGTTGTGGGCCAGGTCCCTGGTAGGGGGCACAGCATGCAAGAAGCAACCACACATCGATGTTTCTCTCCTTCTCTTTCTTCCTCCCTTCCCCTCTGTCTAAAAATAAATGAAATCTTAAAAAAAATGTTTATTGATTTTAGAGAGACAGGAAAGGAGAGAAAGATACAGAAACATCAATCTATTGCCTCCCATGTGTGCCCCAAACAGGGATGGAACCCACAACCCAGGTGTGTGCCCTGACAGGGTATTGAACCCACAACTTTTTGGTGTATGGGACACCGCTCCAACCAACTGAGCCACCCTGGCCAGGATGAGACTGTAGATTATTAAAACCATTCATTTTTCAACATGTTTTTGGTTATGAATAGCACTAGGTTTCTAATATCTCTTACATTGCTACAGTGCTTTAACTGATGTGTATTAGTGCCTTTTTCTGTGATTTTATGAGATAAATTAGTACAAGGGTTAATATTTTCTGTTAATGAGAAAACTCAAATGCAGAGGACCGGCCTCTACAATTCTCCAGGTCCCCGAAGGAGGGACAGTAGAGGCAAATGGAAAATAAAAAAATCCAACACTCTCTTTCTGAATGCTGGAGGCCCAGTCAGGAGTCTTTGCTCTGTCCCACTGACTGAACACTACAAAAGAGGTTTCTTTATTTTTATAGAGGGGGCTTTCTTTTTACAAGCAGTAGAAAAAACAGATGACTACTACAAATCATTGATGGCAGAAAAAGGTTGACATACAAAAGTAGTTACAGATCACTTTAATTTTCACCTATGCTTAAGCAAATGGATGCTACGATAAGGAGGTTTACTAATCTATTAGCTAGAACAAATCATTAATCACAAACTACAAAAACTCTCAGGTACTAGTTAATGGCTAAACATATATTTTTAAAGTCCTAGATCTCTTTAAGTTAAAGATATATGCAGAAGTTGCTCTTTGTACTTTGAGATTTAAAATGTCACGTAGGCTAAGGCATCCTAACCATTAACTGCTTTTAGGAAGTAAAACATTTGTCAAGGCTTCAGGTGTCTGGCCATCCTATCAGGCATCAGGAAGGTCTTATCTACATTTCTCTGAGATGTAAATCTATTCGTCATGTTTAACCTTTTATTAAAATCTTTTAGTCTATTATTTTTAGCTAAAGCTTTCTACCTTCCGTATTTATCTAGTCTTAGTAATAAAACATTCATGCTCAGTAATAAATTTCAAGCTTTGGAGAGAACTGTTTAAGATATTTCTTAGTAATGGCTTCTCCTAGTAATTAGCAGCTGCTCTTCTTTAAAGCCAATTCTCTTAACCCCTTCGTGTAGGGAAATGGCCAGGATGGTCTGGGGCTTCCTGCAGTTAGCAAGCCATTAGAATTGTTCCAGTTCTCAGGAGTGAGAAAGCAGGCAGGCAAAGGGATAGACTTGAAGGAGGACTGCCCAAAGTCGCTTTCTGCTGTGCAGAGCGTCTCCCCCATTCCGGCTTTGCCAAGAAATGGGGGTAGGCTGGTTCTCCACAAATCAGTGTTCACGGATCGGGTATAGGCCAGCTTATAACACTCAGATGTTCATTGACTTGCCCAAAGATCACAGAATCATTAAGTGACAGAAACAGGATTCAGATCCAGGCTTCAGATTTTTTTTTTTTTTAAAGATTTTATTTATTTACCTTCAGAGAGAGAAGAAGGGAGGGAGACAGAGAGGGAGAGAAACAGCAATGTATGGTTGCCTCTCATGGGGCCCCCACCGGGGACCCCGCCCACAACCCAGGCATGTGCCCCAATGACTGAGAATCGAACCGGGACCCTCTGGTTCCCAGCCTGCGCTCAATCCACTGAGCTACACCAGCCAGGGCCAGACTTCAGATTTTTAGTCTATTGTACCTTGGTGCAAAGAGATTGGTGTTTAAAGTAATATAGATCTGAGTTTGAAGCCCAACCTGAGTATTCACTTTGGTCAAGTCATTTAACCTCTCCTAGTTTGTTTCTTATCTAGAAAACGGAGAGTGCTGTAAGATTGAGAAAATACATGAAAAGTACTTAAGCTTCCTAACATAAACTCTTAAGGAATGGTAACTAGTAAATTATTTCATACAGGTGAGAAAGGCTTACTCCTTATGAAGTAGAAACACTCTTTTCAATCTGTTACAATGTCAGCTTTTTCCATTCAAGCTATATATTTATTCATATCTGATTAGATAGTCTTTCATTAAACTTAAGTTTATTACAGGTATCAGGCCTCAGAAAGGCTGTAAGGAGCTATGCACACAGAGAAATAAAGGGAAAAGTGAAGTGATTTGCTCAGGGTCACATATTGAGTTAACTAGAATTAATTCTAGTGTTTCTCTTTTAGTTATTTATTAATTTTTAAAAAAATTAAGGCCCTGGCTGGTGTAGCTCAGTGGATCAAGTGCGGGTCTGCAGACAAAAGGGTCGCTGGTTCGATTCCCAGTCAGGGCACATGCCTGGGTTGTGGGCCAGGTCCCCAGTTCAGGGCACGTGAGAGGCAACCACACATTGACATTTCTTTCTCTCTCTTTCTCCTTCCCTTCCCCCTCTCTAAAAAATAAATAAATAAAATCTTTAAAAAAAATTAAGTTATAATTCACATAGGATAGAATTCAACCTTTTAGAGTATACAATTCAGTGTTTTTTAGTAAATTCAAGGTTGTACAATCATCACCACTAATTCCAGAACATTTTTATTATCCCACAGAGAAACTACTTACCTGTTAGTAGTCTCTATCCCTTTCTATTGCTCCTGGTAACTACTAATCTAATTTCTGTCTCTATGGATTTGTCTGTTGTGGAGATTTCATGTAAATTAAATCATGCAATGATTGACCTTTTCAATCTGTTATAATTTTCAGTCTGTTATGACCTTTTGTGACTGGCTTATTTCACTTAGTATATTGTTTCCAAGGTTCATCCTTATCCTTATTGTAGCATGTATCAATACTTCATTCCTTTTTATTGTTGAATGATATTCCATTGTATAGATATAACACATTTTATTTACTCATTTATCAGTTACTAGACACTTGGGTTTGTTACTTTCTGTAGACTTCCTCTTTCATTTACAAGTTGTTTCTAATTTTTTGCCATTGTGAATAATGCTACTCATGAACATTCACATGTAAATCTTTGTGTGGAAAAATGTTTGCATTTCTCTTAGGTAAAAACCTAAGAATGGAATTGCTGGTTTACATGGTAAATTATGTTTAACATTTTAAGAAACTGTCAAACTGTTTTCCAAAGTGCTGTTTGAAGTACTTTATGTATTAGGGACATTTTCTCTATAAATGTCAAAAATATTTTTCCAATTTGCCTTTTTGCTTTGCTTATGATATTTTTTGCCATGTAAATTTTTTTTTTTTTTTTTAATTTTAACATACTCAAATATAGCATGTATTGCTTCTGGATTTTGAATCATGGAAAGACATTTTCTTCTCCCAGGTTGTAAAATAATTTATATAGTTTTTTTTCCAGAACCTGTAGGGTTTCCTTTTTTATATCCATTTTAAATTTATCTTGATGTGCAAAGTGAAGAATGGAGCCAATTTTATCTTTATCAACAGGCTGTCCAGTTGTTGTAACACCGTTTATTAAAAAGTCCTTTTCCCCACTGATTAGAATGACATCTTTATTGTATACCAAATTTCCACATAGATTTGGGTCTGTTTATGAAGTTTCTTTCCTTTTTTATTTTACATGTCACTACACTTTTAATTAGAGAGGCATTATTAATATGTTTTAGTAGATGATGGAGGTAGGCCCCCCTCATTTCATTTTTAAGATTTCCTGACTCCTTTTATTTGTTTATTCTTACAAATAAACTTTCTAATCAACAGGACTAGTGTCAGAGCAAATCTTGATAGTATTTTTTTTTTAAAGATTTTATTTTTATTTATTTTTAGAGAGAGGGGAAGGGAGGGAGACAGAGAGGGAGAGAAACAGCAATGTATGGTTGCCTCTCACATGGCCCTCACTGGGGACCCGGCCTGCAACCCAGGCATGTGCCCTGACTGGGAATCGAACCGGGACCCTTTGGTTCCCAGCCCGCACTCAATCCACTGAGCTACACCAGCCAGGGCTTGATAGTATTTTTATTGGGACTATACTAAATATGTACAATAACTTAGAATAAACATTTTTATGATATTGAGTCTTCCTTAAAGAAATATATTATTATGAATTCCTTTTGAAAAAAAAATATCTCGATCCCAATTATTGACTTAAGCTATCTTTAATGTAATGCTACTTAAATATGTACAAAAAACTAGGAATAAATTCCTTATGTATAAGAGCAAATCCCATATTACTCTCATATAATTATAAAACTCAAAAGATTTAGCCTGGCCAAGTAGCTCAGTTGTTACCTGGTAGAGGGTCGTCCCAATATACCGAGCTTGTGGGTGCGATCCCTGGTCAGGGCACATACAGGAATCAACTAATGAATGCATAAACAAGTGGAACAACAAGTTAATGTTTTCTCTTCTCTCTCTCTCTCTCCCCCCTTCTTCCTCTCTAAAGCTAATAAATACAATTTTAAAAAATTTACTGTTTAAATACAACTAAACCTACTAAACTACCCTAATTCAAATTAGTAACATTACATTAATGGGAAATAATTTAATTTGCTAATAGCTTACTGTGGTTGAAACCAAAAGGATATTTATTATTAATAGGCAGTCCCAGAGTTAATTCATTCAACTGTATCCTTTTTGCATCCTTTTTGTCATTCTTAGAAATGTTGGCTTTTCCTTCTTCTGATTGTCACCTTGTGGTTGCTGCAACTCCACTTGAATCTTGCCTTTATTCTGTCTTTCCAAATAAAAAGGAGGGAACAGGGGCAAAGATCTTTTCCTACCTAAGCTTGTCTTACTGTCTCATTGTTGAGAACTGGTTCACATGTCCATCATGAGACCAGTCACTGGCAGTAAGGAATGTGATTACTATCACTGATTTAGACCAATTCTGATTTATTCCTTTGGGTTGGAGGAAAGATACCAAGAGATCTCCACTACCTACTAAAACAATTTGGAATTCTGTTAGGGAATAGAGAGGGGAAAGTGGGTAAAGAACGTAGAAAGTTAACAGCATTTGCCCCAAGCCATGACGTTAACAGGTAGGGGAGATTGATCTTCTGACTTCAGATTCCCTGCTGATTTCATTGTAGCACTGGTGTAGGACATGATTCCCCTCCTCCTCTTTCCCCTCTCCCACTTGTGCCAGGTTTGAGCCCTTTGACCTGAGCACTTCTGAGTGACTGTCCATTTTTTCCATTGTTAGACTTATTGCCAACAAGTACATTTCTTCTCAGGGTCTCCAAAATTGAATAATTGGTTTTTTTAAACCTAACAAGCCCTCCTTGCTCTATAACTTGCTGTCAGATTTGAGAAGGTACCCCTGGTTGGTTCGGAAAAACTTTTTCCTTCATGCTATGTAGTAATTTTGGTTTTAGAAAAGAACATTTTAATTCATAGCACTATTAAAAGAGTTGTCCACCTATACACCTCACTTAGATGTTCTTCAAAATCCAGTACAGGCATACGTCTTTTTATTGTGCTTCACTTTATTGTACTTCACAGATACTGCATTTTTTTACGAGGTCTTGAGGGTAGGACCTTACACCAGCAAAAAGATTACGACTTGCTTTGTTGCAATACTTGCTTTATTGTGGTGGTCCAGGAATGAACCCACAGTATCTCTGAGGAATGCCTGTATTGACAACCAGTCCTAAACATGTACTACCAATATATTTTAAAGATTGAAAAAGAGATTGTTTTGAAAATCCCAGCCATTCCAAACCATAAAGTTGTGTCCAGATTTGCCCATAGACCATAGTGCCAACTCCATATCAATACTATTACTTCAGTACTTCTACTGTCTTGTTCTAGAAAGAATATAAGTTTTAAATCAACATACTAGGAATATCCTTCTTGACTTTAGTACGTATACTTAACTGGTACAAACTTGACTTTATTGTCTTAAAATGTGGATAATACTAGCCTCAAAGAGTTGTTTTTGAGAAAAAAAAAAGATATGTATTTATAGAATCATTACTTAAATGGTAAAGCTATATAATGGAAACTTATTTATTATAGTTCATAAATTCTTAGATACATTCCTTTTCATATTTGAAATAATAGTATCTTAACAGTTGTTGTTGGTCAGGTAACAGCCCTAACTTGTTTTTCATTGCCAGTCCATAAGTGAACACCAAAACCATCATCAAAACTTGCAAAATAACTTTTGGCAGCTTGGAAGAAAATTCGGGAGACAAAAGTGGAACATTTTTAACCACTAATAACTGAATGGTTGTGAGGATGAGTTAAGCTATATTCCTAAATTCAGGGTCAAACGTAAGATAGCTCTCTACATAATGGTAAAGTTGGCATGTGAGCTAGTGTTTAGTTTTAAGAAACATTCCATCATCAATGTACTTGTGAGACACAGAGGACTGTATTAGTTAAAGCGATTCAGAAAAGAATAAGACTCACAGTATAAAGAAATTGCCTAGGGATACCTAAGTATTTTATTTTGCTCTCATTTTCCTTTTGTATATATCCATAGGTGATCTGTGATGAATTCATATAAGTACAGAGCTTTTTCAAGAAACATAAAAGGCCCTGGCTGGGTAGTTCAGTTGTTTAGAGCATCATCCCGATATGCCAAGGTTGCGGGTTTGATCTGTAGTCAGGGCACATACAAGAATCAACCAATGAATGTGTAAATAAGTGGAACAACAAAGCAGTGTTTCTCTCTCTCTCTTCCCCTCTTTCTAAAATCAATAAATATAAAAAAAAAACGATGAATTTTAAGTAATAGAGCATTATATTTAATTGGTAGCTCTTTTTCTTAGTGGTACATAAAATTAGGGTTCATCTTATAATTGATGTTACTTGTAGATACAGTATTTTATCTATTCTACTAACAACTAGATTGTGGTCTACTTGTTTAGTCTTCCCTAATTTATGGTAAACTCCTTTTGTGTTTTATTTACATGCCCCAAAGTGATTAGCATGCAGGAGCTCAATAAACATTTGATGAATTAATGAATGCTACTCAGATACAGTGGACACATAACATTTTTTTCAATAGTTTAGAATTGTCCACCCTGACTTTAGTAGAGAAATAAACGGGGGCAGAGGGTATTGACTTGTTGAGTATAGAAGTGAGATTTAAAAACTGTAATTACTGACAGTATGCAAAAATGAACTTGTATCCTGTTTATATCCTTCTGTAATTCCATATTTATATCCCTTTATATTTATTCTGTTAAAAAATATAGCTCAAGTTGTTGTGAGGATTAAATTTAGATAATGCCTGTAAAGTGCCTAGTGCAAGTACATGCTTGTCTGGTTTGTTTCATTGAATACTGCTCATCCCTTTAATTAAATCAACTTTTCCTTAAGCATAAGAGACATGGTTGAAATATTGGTATATTCAGATCACTTTGAATTCAGCTTTCTGTGTTAATCACCTGAACTACATTATTATTGACTGAATTTCATCACAAATAGCATTTTAGCATATTATGGCTAAGTAGGCTTAGGGATCGAGCTACCCAGAGAATCTTCTAATATTTCATAATAATATTAATCAGGGGAAATATGCTTCTGTTTTCCTAACAACCTACTTTACAGACCTTTGGAATATAAACCCAGATTTAAGTTGAAAAATCTTTATACTAACATTTTTTTCACTAAATATTGGGAAATTGTAATCTTTTATTGATAATTAGAGGATTTGTATGTTACCTCTTCCCGGTCTAGTTATTGTTTAATAAGGATGGTACTTCTAATTTTTATAGTATTTGACTTGACAAAGTCCTCACCAGATATAATTTTTATGAATCCTTTCCTGGCCTGGTTTCATCCCCATAAGTGCCCCCCAAAAGATTGGGTATTCCATCTATGAGCTCTCGTGGTATGCTAGGCTTATTTCTGTCATTGGTATACAGCGACTGTTTGCTTATCTATTTTACTCAAAGGCATGAGCTCTTTGAGGGTGAGGGCTAAGTTTTATTCATTGATGAAAACTTCTTGCCAGCCTACTGATTGCCCTAGCACCTAGGAAGTCTAATAGGGCCTGCCATACAGGTCATAGTCAGATATCTCTTTAATTGAATTGGAATTAAATTAGCTGCTTATATAAGCAAGTTGTGACTGGGAAAACCCTTTAAAATAATTACCCTGAAGATATTTGCTGAATGCTTATGATATAAGTCTTTCATTCTGAATTACCATGGCATTCAGGTATATCTGGGGAGGAGCTTATATCGCTGTTGGTACTTCATGAGAGTCTTTTATATGGACTTTATTGGCTTATAAAATTTTTTTCAATTATAGTTTACATTCAGTATTATTTTGTATATGTTTCAGGTGTATAGCTCAGTGGTTAGACAATTATATACTTTACAAAGTGTTCCCCCTGATATTTCCAGTACCCACCTGGCGTCATACATAGTTATTACACTATTATTGACTATATTTCCTATGCTGTACTTTACATCCCCATGACTGTTTTGTAATTACCAATCTGTATTTATCAGTCCCTTCACATTTTTTTTTTAAGATTTTATTTATTTATTTTTAGAGAGAGGAGAAGGGAGGGAGACAGAGAGGAAGAGAAACAGCAATGTATGGTTGCCTCTCACATGGCCCTCATGGGGACCCGGCCCGCAACCCAGGCATGTGCCCTGACTGGGAATCGAACCGGGACCCTCTGGTTCCCAGCCCACGCTCAATCCACTGAGCTACACCAGCCAGGGCCTCCCTTCACCTTTTTGACACGGTCCCCCAACCCCTTCCTTCTGGCAACCATCAGTCTGTTCTCTGTATCTAGGAGTCTGTTTTTGTTTTGTTTGTTTGTTTATATTGTTCCTTAGATGCCACGTGTAAGTGAAATTATATGGTATTTGTTTTTCTCTGACTGACTTATTTCACTTAGTACTATACCTTCTGGGTCCATCCATGCTGTTGGAAACAGTAAAATTTTGTTCTTTTTTATGGCCAAGTAATATTCCATTGTATATGTGTATTACAACTTATCCACTTGTCTATTTATGGGCACTTGGGTTGTTTCCATTGCTTGGCTATTGTAAATAACATTGCAGTGAACGTAGGGGTACATACATTCTTTCGAATGACCGTTTTGGGTTTCTTCACACTTATTGGCCTCTTAACCTCTGATGCCAGACCTGCTTGGTTCATTTCTGTTGTGGTACTGTCTAAGCAGGACAGTAACTTAGATAAGTTCTGATCCTTGAGTATAGCCACACACATTGATTATGAGAGTGGACAGCTACAGTTAGCTCTTGCCTTCTTGCTTCTGTCTCAGTGGTTGTGTTTTTGAGGCTAGACAGTTGTAGCAAAGTTGTCTGTATATCCTTTTTTCTCTATATTTTTTAGGTTTTGGCAAAAAGGTATGTTCTAAGGTTGGATGAATGGTAGACATAAAATTTAGAATTTTTTCTAACTTAAGTAAAGCAGAACTCTTTATTACCAAAGGTATAATTTCACAGTTCTTCCTATGCTTGCATCAGTCTGTGTTTATCCATCCATTTAAAGCAAAATACACTTTTGGTGCGATCTGACTCAGCAGGTTAGAAGTTCCTGTGGATTAAATGTCTTACCTGAAAGTGTTTTGAAATGAGGTGAGGTTTCATTTATTTCCTTGAAACTACATTATATACTGGGCCATAAGTATCCTGTCCTGTCTAATGCAGAACATTGTGTGAAATGGTACACATTTTTGGATTCAGTGATGCCCAGTTAACAATTAATATTCTCACCAATGGCCAACACAGAAAAGTAATAGTAATAGGACCTAGGATTTTCAAGCACATGGTAAATCAGTATTTAGTAAGTTGGAACTCTTTAAAAAGACCTCCTTTGTTCTCCTTGAGAATGGCCTCAGAAAAACTTGAGAGTTGTTTGATTCTTCCTTCTCACTTTACCCTCCTGCACCTTCCCATCATTACCATTACAGTTGTAAACTTTGACTTTCTTTTTAGTCTCCAAGGTACTCAGTGGGCTTACTATAGGATTCTCTTCCATCTCTTTCTGGGTATTTCTGGGTGTGTTCATTGCTAGCTTTGGTGATTTCTAGAATGGAACACCTAGTATGATTTTGAGGGTAGTATTGAAAACTAATAAGGAAGAGACCCTGAGAATACGATTCTAGCTCTGCTGCTTTCTGTGGCCTTCTATGAGTTACTTAACCTCCCTTGGCTTTAGTTTTCTCATTTGCAAAACAAGTGTAATAGTAGTTACCCCAGAGGGTTGTAGTGGAAATTAAATTAGTTCATGTGTTTATCTCCATTCTCTCTCCAAACCCAATTAAATTATAGTAAAGTAATTTGGAGAAAGGGATAAACCCAAAGAGCAAAGAAGAAGAGGGAAGATGAGATACTAACAAGATTTAGGAAGATAGCAAGTTAAAGAATTAACTCACTAACAGATGAACAAACTGAAAACTACTGGTAGAAGGAGAATAAAATTGCAAGCTAATCCACATCACAGTCCCATAAAGCACAGGTGGCAAACACAAGGCCCGCAGGCCGAATCCAGCCCTCCACCTTTTTTTATCCAGCCTGGCACCTTGTTTCTACCCAGCGGCAGCGCCGAGCTCTCACTTAACTGTTAAGGAGTAGTTACATTTATACAGTCCTAAAAATTACATTTGGCCCTTTGAAGGCAACCACAAGGCTGATGTGGCCCCCAGTGAAAATGAGTTTGACACCCCTGCCATAAAGGCTCAGGAGTTGTAGGTGCTAAGTTCCTCTGAAAGGGGTTTAAACCTAATGCTGGCCTTGTAAAATGAATTTGGGAGTTTTTCCTCTTGAATTGTATGAAATAGATTGAGGAGAGGTATTAGTTCTTCCCAGAATGTTTGGTAAAATTCATTTGTGAAGTGATCTGGTCCAGGGCTTTTGTTTGTTGGGAGTATTTTGATTACTGCTTCATTTCATTAGGTGTAATTTGTCTATTCAGATTCTCTGATTACTCCTGATTTAGTTTTGGAAGATTGTATGTTTCTCGGAATTTATCCATTTCATCCAGGTTGTCCAGTTTGTTGGCATATAGTTGTTCATAATATTTTCTTACAACCATTTGTATTTCTTGGAATAGAATAGAGAGCCCAGAAATAAACCCAAACCTTTATAGACAATTAATATTTGACAGAGGAAGCAAGCACATACAGTGGGCTAAAGACAGTCTGTTCAATAAATGATGATGGGAAAATTGGACAGATAAATGCAGAAAAATGAAACTAGACCACCTTCTTACACCACACCCAAGAATAAATTGAAAATGGATCAAAGACTTAAATGTTAGACCCAAAACCATAAAAATTGTAGAAGAAAACATAGGCAGCAAAATTTTGGACATTGTTCGTAGCAATATTTTATCTGATATATCTCCCCAGGCAAGGGAAACAAAAGGAAAAATAAACAAATTGGACTACACCAAACTAAAAAGTTTTTGCATAGCAAAGGAAATCATCAACAAAACAGAAAATCCTCCAGAATGGGGGAACATCTTTGCCACTACATCTGATAAAGGGTTAATATCCAAAATTTATGAAGAACTTACAAAACTCAAAACCAAAAAAATCCTAACCTAATTAAAAAGTGGGCAAAGGACTTCTCCAAAGAGGACATACAGATGGCCAATAAACATATGAAAATATGCTCAACTTCACTAATCACCAGAGAAATGCAAATTAAAACCACAATGAGATAGCACCTCACACCTGTCAGAATGGCTGTCATCAATAAATCAACAAGCAACAAGTGCTGGCAAGGATGTGGAGAAAGGGGAACCCTTTTTCACTGTTGGTGGGAATACAGATTGGTGCGGCCACTGTGGAAAGCAGTATGGAAATACCTCAAAAAAATTAAAAATTGATCGGTCTTTTGACCCAGTGATCCCACTTGTGGGAATATACCTGAGGGAACCCAAAACACTAATTGGAAAAAGATAAGCACCCCTATGTTCATTGCAGCGTTATTTACAATTGCCAAAATATGGAAGCAGCCTAAGTACCCATCAGTAGATGAGTGAATAAAGCAACTATAGGACATTTAGACAATGGTATACTATTTGGCTGTAAAAAGAAAAAAGTTTTACCCTTTGTGACAGCATGGATGGACCTGTAGAAAATTATGTTTAGTGAAATAAGCCAGTCAGAGAAAGACAGATTTTACCATGTGATTTCACTCAAATGTGGAATCTAATGAACAAACAACTAACAAGGAAAGAAAATAGGGAAAGATTCATAGATGAAGAGTAGGATGACAGCTAGTGATGGGGGGAGTTGAGGGGGGAAGGTATGATAAAAAGAAAAAGAACTCATGGGCATGGACAACAGTGTGGTTATTGCTGGGAGGAGAGGGTATAAGGAGATTACATGGTAATGGAAAAAATACAATATAAAGACTAAATTTTTAAAAATTGTCTCTTTGCTCTTATAATGGAAATCTTAGACCTAATGACATTAACCTAACCACCTACTTGTTTTGTATGGTATATGTACATAAATTGCACATATATGATGTTCAAAATAAGCAATTATACTACCAATAAAAACTACCAACAGTATGAGATCTGTCCAGAAAGAGTCAGCCATTGTTAATATAATGAGAATGGTTTGTGCAACATCAATGTAACCTGGCAGCCAAGGAATGCGCATGCATGAACAATGATGACTTCACTGTACTAGTCAGTTGGGGGTGGTAGACACCATTGATTGAGCATGTGTACTGTGTGGCTGTCACATTCAAAATGACTGAATGAGTAGAGTAACGAATCTGCATCAAATTTTGTGTTAAGCTTGAACATTCCTCCAAGGAAACTATTGGGATGATTCAGAAGGCTTTCGCGGATGATGCAATGAGTGCAGCACAAAAAAAGTGTGGCAGAGACACTTAAAAGATGGTTAAGAATCTGCTGAAAGTGATCCACATTCTAGAAGGCCTATAATAGAACACCTAAAAATGTTGAACATGTTCAGGCAAATCAACAAAGATTAGCGACTGAGAGTATGAAAATGAGAAGCTGATTTGGGGATTCCAAAAACTACTGTGTCCAAGATTTTGACACAGGATCTTGGCATTCAACATATCGTGGCAAAATTCCTTCTGTGGCTTCTGCTACTAGAGCAGAAGGAATGTCATGCTGCAGTTGCTAATAACTTGATTCAAACTGCTACCAATGAAACAGAGTTTCTTTAGACCATCATAACTTTGAAGGGGACTGAGATGTCATTGTCCTATGTACAATGTTTCTTGTATCTTGTTACTTCAATAAATGTTTATTCCCCCCCCCCCCACAGTACATGGCTGGATACTTTCTGGACAGACCTCATGATTACTGAATACTGTTTAAGATTTTTATTCCAGGCTGTTTTTTTCTCTTAAACATATGGATGTGAAATGATACCTTGCTGTAACTTAAAATTTTATGTCTCCACTAAAAATGAAATTGGGAACCTTTTCATATGTTTGTGTGCTCTTTGTGTTTCTTCTATTGTGAGGTACCTATTAAAGGGTTTTTGTTTTTTTACCTATAAAAAGGTTTTGGGAAACAATGATAATTTAATAAACTAAATAAACAAAAGACAATTATTAATTCTGGATAAAAGAAGTACAAGAAAGAAAATGTTATCAATATACCCTGTTGCTCAGTTGTGACAGTATTTTCATAATAATTAACATTAATAAAGTATTATGTACCTACTTGTAATCACTTATCAGAGATTATAGTTGAGGGAGTTGAGGCAGAGATTAAGTTATTAATGATCCCAAAGCTCGTCATTATTGGAAATGAAATTTAAGATAATCCGTACATAGCTATAGTGTAAAAAGTATGTATATATTTTTAAGAATCTTTACTAATTTTTGTAATGTGGCAAAATGAAAACATAACATAAAATGCACTCTCCTGACCATATTTGGGTATACAGCACTGTATTGTCAACCACAAACACATTGTAGTGCAACAGATTCCTAGAAGCACCACCACTCCTGCATTACTGAAACCGCATCCTCCAGACAACTCATGTCTCCTTGCAAGCCCCCACCAATCACCATTCCATCTCTGTTTCTATCATCTCCATCTCTGTCTCTGTCTCTTTCCCTATCTCCATCTCCATCTCTCTGTCTCTATCTCCATCTACTTTAGATACCTCATGTAAGAGGAATCATGCAGAATTTGTCTCTTTATGACCGGCTTATTTTGCTTAGCCTAAGGTCCTCAAAGTTCATCCATGTTATAGACTGACAGAATAATCATCTTTTTTTTTTTTAAATTATTTTATTGTTGTTCGCTTACAGTTGTCTGCATTTACCCCCAACCCCAACCCCAGGGAAACCCACCCCCCTCCCTTGCTTCTACCCTCCCCCTTGGTTTTGTCCATGTGTCCTTTATAGCAGTTCCTGAATACCCTTGTCCCCATTATCCCCTTCCCCCTCCCCTCTGGTTACTGCCAGATTGTTCTAAATTTCAGTGTCTCTGGTTATAATTTGTTTCTCTGGTTGTATTTTGCTTGCTTATCTGACAAGCGTCTTGGCTGTGGCTGATCTGAGTTCCCCGGTAGCTGATCTGGCCTCGGTGCCTTCTCTCATGAGTCCTTATATAAAACCCCTTAACATTTCATATAGTAAAGGCTGCGTGATGATGTACTCCTTGAACTTGACCTTATCTGAGAAGCACTTTCTCTGCCCTTCCATTCTAAATGACAGTTTTGCTGGAT
>PVJI01026052.1:0-19507 GCA_004026765.1 Micronycteris hirsuta
TCCCCTGTGCAGGGAAGTTCCCGGTAGTTGTGCTGGGACCGAAGCCTCTGGGGGCGGGGCCTGAGCGCACAATGGCGCCTTCTCTGCTCTCCGCACCCACACCGCCTCCTGCAAGCACTTCGGGCCCCTTTGCGCTGACTCCGGGGGTCGCTCCGGGGTCGGTGGGAGCCGGGCGCAGACCGAGCTTCAGTCGGTCCCGGTCTGGGTATGCTTCAGCCCCGCGCGGAAACCGCCCCTCCAACCGCGGACCTGCCGTCTGCTCACCTGCTCGCCACGGGGTTGCCGAGCACTCTCCCTTTCGCTCTGCACCTTCTGGTTCACCAAACTTGATGAATGTATCTTCTTTAATTCCTTGGTTGTCGGACTTCCTCTCAATATGATTTTCTGTCAGATCTGGCTGTGTTTGGATGTGTATATTTCTTTTTTTCCCCTTGTTTGGTTGTGCGAGGTTGTACGGTGCATTCACCTATGCCGCCATCTTAGGAAGTCCCCCTATATCAAAATGTTTTAATTTTAAAGGTTATCTATTATGTTTTAATGTCTGGTAGTACGCAATTCTTCTCCATCACTTTTCTTTTTCAGGTTTTTCTCACTATTCTTACTTATTTGTGATTCTAAATGACTTTTAAAATTACCTTGTCAAGCTCCAGAGAAATAACCATTGGTATTTTTTTCTGTTGGTTGGTGTAATGGACTGAATATGTGTGTACCCCCAAATTTATATGTTGAAATACTAATCCCCAACATGAAGGTATTAGGAAGGCGGGCTTTTGGGAGGTGATTAGGTCATGTGGGTGGAGACTTCATAAATTTTATGAGTGCCCTTATAAAAGAGATCCCGGAGCTATCCTTAGCCCCTTGTACTATGTGAGGATATAGTGAGAAGATGGCCATCTAAGAAGTGGGTCATCTCCAGAGAGTGAATCTTCCAGTGCCTTGATTTCAAACTTTCCGGTCTCTAGAACTGTGTGAAATAAATGTCTGTTGTTTATAAGCCACCCAGTCTATGGGATTTTGTTACAGCATCCCAAACAAATTAAGGCAGTTGGGATTGGGTTAAATTTATAAATAAATTTAAGAAGGTCCAATACCTTATTATGTTGATTCTTTATTTTTCAATCTTTATTGTATTTTTCCATTACCATTTACTCCCCTTGTACCCCTTCCTCTGCCCAGCAATCACCACACTGTTCCTTATATTTTTTAAAATTTTATTTATTTATTTTTTTAGAGAGAGGAGAAATGCAGGAAAGAAACATTGATATGCCAGAGAAACATTGATCTGTTGCCTCTCACATGCCCCCAGCTGAGGCCCTGGTGCACAACCCAGGCATATGCCCTAACTGGGAACTGAACTGGTGACCTCGTTTGTGGGATGATACCCAAGCAACTGAGCCAAACTAGTCTGGGCATGATTCTTTAAATACAAGAATGTGGTATGTACTTCTATTTATTCAAGTCTATCTTTGGTCCTTAAGAGTGGCCATTTAATTTATTTTTTACTATTGCAAAGAAGCTCCTATCCCCCATTAGATCTTCTAACTGGCGTTTATTGATATACATATCAAAGCTCTCTTAGTATTCTCCTATTTTAAATTTCTTCATCCCTCCCCTTAAGCTTACATTATAAGTTTAGCTGCATAAAAATAATAAATTGAGAGATATTTCCCCCCCAAAGATGTTACTCCTTTTTCTTTGCCATTAAGTGCCACTGGTGAGGTCTTCTCTCAAATTGTTATTAATACATAGATAATCTGTTGTTTGTAATTTTACTATGATCTCTTTATCTTTGAAATTCTGCATCATTACTATGAAATGTCTAGATGTGTTTACATTTTTTTGGTTGCTAAGTGCTTTTTATTCTCCGCATTCAAGTTTCTTTTAATTAAATAAATTCTCAATAATTATATCTTCAAATTATTGCATCTCACCAATGTTTCCATTCTTGTCCTCTGAGAATCCTATTTTAGAAATGTAGAAGAATCTCAAACCATCTTCTGTATATTTTACGTTCTCTTTCTTATTTCTAAGGATTATTTCATATTTCACTAATTTTTGTCTAGTCTTTAGATTATTCAATTTTTAATATTTTCAGCTTAGATATCTAATTTCCAGGATTCTAGTGGATTTGTTTTCAAATATACCAGTTCTTTTAAAATATCTATGTATTTTTATCTCTTAATTCTTTTAGTCAAAGTCATGCTTTCATTTATGTCTTTGAAATTTTTAACACTTTGCCAATTTCTTTTTTTAAATATATTTTACTGATTATGCTATTACAGTTGTCCCATTTTTCCCCCTTTATTCCCCTCCCCCCTCCCCCCCATTGCCTGCCCTTTAGTTTTTGTCCTTGGGTCATACACATAAGTTCTTTGGCTTCTACATTTCCTATACTATTCTTAACCTCTCCCTGTCTGTTTTTTACCTATATTTATGCTACTTATTCAATGTACTTTTTCCTGCTCTCTCCCCCTCCTACTCCCCTGTTAAAATCATTCCCTGTGGAGTAAATTTCTGCTTCAATTAGTTTACTATTTTATTTTATTTCATAACATCGGATTTCTTCTTGTATTTTGGAATTTTGATTTGTAACCTCATTTTTCCCCCTTTCTCTTACTCACCTCTGCTTCTCCTCTTTGACAGTTTTGTAGTTTGTTTTTGTCCCAGGCTCCATCTAATACTAGGTTTAACAATGACATTTTGGGAGTATTGTCTCACAGTGATCTTGGGGGAACTTGACAGATCCAGTTAAAGCTAGCAGGTCAGTTGGTTCAATACCAGGTTTCAAGGCTGTGTGTCTGCCCTTTTACCTGCCTGAGACTGCAGTTTTATTCTAGTTCTAATCTCAGGCAACATTTGGAGTAATTTCTTTAGGCTCCTGTCAAGGAGATAAGTTGGGATTCACATCCTGGCTTCTAGGTTCACATTGTGAAGCTGCCTCTGTTTTCCTGACTTATATGAATCACTCCAGTCTCCTTGGCCATGCACGAGCTAAATTTCTGGCTACCACTTCCTGTTGTTGGGCCCTGACTTCAGTAAGGCCATAGCTTCAGTGTACCTCTGGTTCATGTATATATCCCTTGCATTTGATGTCAACTACATCCTTTTTTATATTTACTTTTCATATCTTATGTATCACTGCTGTGTTTGCCTCAGAAAGGATTTTCAAAGAAAGGAGTCATTGAGGAATTGCAAGTCCATCTAATTCTGGTTCTTTTCATCATTTACTCTAGATTTAGCATCAATTGTGGCTGCATATGATTATCTGAGCCTAAGACACATTTCTGTATCAAGGTTTTAAAGGAACCTAAAAAGTTCTTGGTATTTTCACCTTCTATACGGAGAGATAGCTCTGCTTTCTACCAAAACTCATATTTTGGTGATATCCTGGACTTGGATAGGGGATTCAGATTTAGGTTTGCCAAACCAAATAATTATTCTATTATAGCATATACTATGAAAATCTATGGAGTAATATCCTCTATCTGAGCATTACATATATTTCTTCCTTTCTGTATAAAACCACATAGCAACTAGTCAAGCATCAAAAAGCTAAAGTTTAATTTTCATGACATGCAAAGCTGCAGACTCTACAAATCGGCATGGCCACATGAAGTAGAGCTTTTTGTTAAAAAGTATTATTAAAATGCACAATGACCTGATTTTATACATTATAATAGCTGTTAATCTGCATTGGTTGGAATTCTAGAAGCCCATCTGTTTTAACAGAAGACTCTGTCAACTTCATATTTTTATGGCACTACTGTAATTGCAAGTTTTTGCAATATTTGTAGTGTTCAAGCTGAAAATAATGAGAAAAATAATCTATAAAAAGGTTTAAGATGGCATTGACTTTCTAACAGTTATCATGCAATCACAGATGCCAGGGACATTTAATGACTTAATTACATGGAAATTGAGGCTCTCTTTCCAGTTTCAAAACTTGTAGATTTTTTGTTTTGCCCTGGCTGGTGTAGCTCAGTGGATTGAGCACGGGCTGCAAACCAAAGGGCTGCCAGTTCGATTCCCAATCAGTGCACATGCCTGGGTTGCAGGCCAGGGCCCACTAGGGGGGCGTGCGAGGGGCAACCTCATACTGATGTTTCTTCCCATCTCTTTCTCCTTCCATTCCCTTCTGTTTAAAAAAAAAAAACTTGTACATTTTTGGTATTAGAGGTAATGGGGAAAAGAAAGAATGGAGTTTCCAGATCCCTTTGTCCTCACAACTGAGAAAAGATTTCCTTTGCCTATGTTCACTGGAAAAGATTACCACTCCTTTGGTTCTGCAAGAAAATCCTTTTGTAACTTCTGTATCAAAAACAAAGGTGTCCTGCCTGGCTGGTGTAGCTCAGTGGATTGAGCGTGGGCTGGGAACCAGAGGGTCCCAGTTCGATTCCCAGTCAGGGCACATGCCTGGGTTGCAGGCCAGGTCCCCATGAGGGTCATGTGAGAGGCAACCATACATTGCTTTTTCTTTCCCTCTATTTCTCCCTCCCTTCTCCTCTCTCTAAAAATAAATAAATAAAATCTTTAAAAAAATGGAGATTCAGAAACTGTCTGACAAAGAATTAAACATAATTGTTCTACAGTTGCCTAGAGAGCTACAGAGAACACAGATAAATAATTTAACACTATCAGGAAAATAAAAATACAAGAACAAAATGAGAAGTTTAACAGAAAGACAGAAAACATAAAAGGGACCAAACAGAAACTTTGGAGCTGAAAAATACAATTATTGAATGGAAGAATTCAATAGAGAGCTTTAGTAACATACAGCCAATCAGAAGAAAGAATTATTGAGCTAGAAGGGAAATCAGTAGAAATTATCCAATCAGAGGACCAAAGAGAAAAAAGAATAAAAAGGAATGAAAAAAAATCTACAGGATTTATGGGACATCATCAAGAGAAATAATGTATGCATAATGAAATCTCAGGAGGAGAAAAGAGTTAAAAAGGGATAGGAAGCCTATTTTAAAAAATAATGGCTGAGCCCTGGCTGGTGTAGCTCAGTGGATTGAGCGCGGGCTGGGAACCAAGTGGTCCTGGTTCGATTCCCAGTCAGGGCACATGCCTGGGTTGCGGGCCAGGTCCCCATGAGGGCCATGTGAGAGGCAACCATACATTGCTGTTTCTCTCCCTCTCTTTCTCCCTCCCTTCCCCTCTCTCTAAAAATAAATAAAAATAAATCTTAAAAAATAATAATGGCTGAAAGCAACCTAAGTGCCCATCAGTAAATGAATGGATCAAAAAACTATGGTACATTTACACAATGAAATACTACACAACAGAAAGAAAGAAGGAGCTCCTACCTTTGTTACAGCATGGATGGATCTGGAGAACATTATGCTAAGTGAAATAAGCCAGGTGGTGAAAGAGAAATACCATATGATCTCACCTATAAGTGGAACCTAATCAACAAAACAAACAAGCAAGCAAAATATCACCAGAGACAATGAAATTACGAACAAACTGACACTAACCAGAGGGGAGATGGGAGGGGGTAATGGAGGCAAAAGTGGGAAGGGTTTTCAGGAACAAGTATAAAGGACACATGGACAAAACCAAAGGTAGGTAGAATCAAAGGGAGGAAATGGGGATGGCTGAGGGGGGGGCAGGAAATGGAGACAACTGTACCTGAACAACAACGACAACAACAACAACAAATAAAACATATGAAAAAATAAAATAAAAAACAAAATAAATAATGGCTGAGAACTTCTCCAACCTGGGGAGAGACTTGGACTTTCAACTTCATGAAGCTAAGAACTCTCAACACTTCAATACAAAACAATCTTCTCCAAGAAACCTACTAATAAAACTGTCTAAACTAAAGACGAGGAGAGAATTTTAAAAGCAGTGAGAGAAATTTTCTCTTATACAAGGGAACTCACAGAGGTTACCAGCAAATTTCTCAACAGACTTTGAAGTCCAGGGCAGAATGGGATGATAGATTCAAAGGGCTAAAAGAAAGAAACTGACATCCAAGAATATATTACCAAGTAAGGCTGTCCAGAAAAATTAAGGTAAAATGAACACTTTCTCAATTAAACAAAAGCTGAGGAAGTTCATTACCACTAAAACTTGCCTTAAAATTAATGCTAAAAGGAGTTATTTAAGCTGAACTGAAAGGACAATAATGAGTAACATAAAAACATGAATATATGGCCCTGGCTGGTGTAGCTCAGTGGCTTGAGTGTGGGCCTGTGAACCAAAGGGTTGCCGGTTCAATTCCCAGTCAGGGCACATGCTTGGGTTGCAGGCCAGGTCCCCAGCTGGGGGTGTGTAAGGGGCAACCACACATAGATGTTTCTCTCCCTCTCTTTCTCTTTCCCTTCCTCTCTCTCTAAAATTAAATAAATAAAATCTTTAAAAATAAAAAGCTTTCTTATAAAAACATGAAAATATTCAAGAGACTGCTAAAGTTAATCATACAGTCAAACTCAGGACACTCTAGTATTTAATATGGTAATATGTTAACTACTTAAGTCTAGGATAACGGTTAAAAGACAAAAGTATTAAAAAGAGCTATAGCTATAAAAATATGTTAGTAAACACATAACATAAAAATATGTCAATGGTGACATCAAAAACATAAAAGGGGGGAATAAAAATGTCTTTGTATGCGGTCAAAGCTAAAGTGCTAATCAACATGAAATACATTGTTATATCTAGATAATGTTTTATGTCATCCTTATGTTAACCACAAAACAAAAACATAGAGTAGATTCACAAAAGGCAAAGAGAAGAAAATCAAAGCATATCATTGCAGAAAATGATCAATTCACAAGGGAAGATAGCAAGAGAGGAAGAAAAGGATAAGGGAACAACTAGTAAAACATTAATGAGATTAATTTTAATGGCATTAGTAAGTTCATAGCTATCCATAATTATGCTAAATATAAATAGATTGAATTCTCTATCCCAAAGACATAGAATAGCTGGATGGATGATATAAACAAGACCCAAATATATGCTGCTTACAAGAGACTCTCTTCAGCTTTAAGGCTCAAAGTCAAGGAATGGAAAAAAAATGCACTATGCAGGTTGAAACCAAAAGAGAGCAGTGGTAGCTATACTTACATCAGACAAAATTGACTTTAATTAAAAAATGAAGCCCGGCTGGTGTAGCTCAGTGGATTGAGCGTGGGCTGGGAACCAGAGGGTCCCGGTTCGATTCCCAGTTGGGGCACATGCCTGGGTTGCAGGCCAGGTCCCCAGTGAGGGCCATGTGAGAGGTAACCATACATTGCTGTTTCTCTCCCTCTCTGTCTCCCTCCCTTCCCCTCTCTCTAAAAATAAATAAATAAAAATCTTAAAAAAATGGTAACAAGAGACAAAGATGATTATTGTACCATGATAAGGGGGTAATTTCATCAAGAGGATATAATCATTGTAAATATATATGGATCTAACATTGAAGGACCTAAAATATTAGCAAATGCTCAGAGATCTGAAGGAATAAATAGACAATGAACAATACAATAATACCAGGGTACTTTAATTCCCCAATTTCAACAATCAATAGATCATCCAGACATAAAATCAATAAGGGAATATTGGAGTTGAACCATATTTTAGGTCAAATTGACCTAACAGACATATACAGAACATTCCCTCCAAGAGTACCAGAATACGCATTCTTCTCAAGTGCCACAGAACATTCTCCTGGATATATCATATAGTAGGTCACAAAACAACTCAGCAAATTTAAGAAGAATGAAATCATATCAGGTGTATTTTCTAACCACAGTGGTATAAAACTAGAAATGAATAACTAGAGGAAAGCTGGCAAATTCATAAATATGTAGAAACTACATAACACACTCCCAATAAACCAATGGATCCAAGAAGAAATCAAAAGGGAAATCTAAAAGTATCTTTAAGGAAATAAAAATGGAAGCACAACATATTAAAACATGTGGAATGTTGCAAGAGCAGTTCTAAGAGGTAAATTTATAGCTATAAGTAACTATATTAAAGAAAAAGATCTCAAATAAACAACCTAACTTTACAACTCACAGAATTAAAAAAAAAAGGATGAGCTAAGCCCTAAGTTAGCACAAGGGATGAAAAAAAACAAACAAAGATGAGAGAGAAATAAATGAAATAGACACTAGAAAGCAATAGAAAAAATTCACAAAACTAAGAGCTTGCTTATTGACTAAACTTTAGCTAGGCTAATAAAGAAAGAAGAGAGAGGACGAAAATAAACTCAGAAATAAAATTAAGCCATGGTAATCCAGACAGAATGAAAGAGTAGATAAATAAGTGAAAGAAAAGAAAAGAGAGCCCAGAAATAGGCCCATAAGACCTAGTCTTCTGATCTTTGATAAAGGAGCAAAGGAAATTCAATGGAGAAATGATAGTCTTTTCAATGTATGGTGCTGAAATAACTGGGGACCCAAATGCAAAACAAAAAATAAATCTAGACACCTTGCTTTACATCTTTTACAAAAAATAAGCTTAAATGGATAACTGATCCATATGTAAACACAAAACTCTGAAATTTATGGAGGATAACATAAAAGGAAATCTAGGTGACTTGGGTTTAGCAATAAGTTGTTAGATTCAACATAATGCATGAAAAAAATAATAAACTGAATTTCATAAAAACTTAATGCATGAAAAAAATAATACATAATGCATGAAAAATAATAAAAGCATAATACATGAAAAAATAAACTGAATTTCATAAAAACTTAAAATTTATGATCTGTAAAACATGCATCTGTTAAAGAAATTATATCTTAAATATACAAAGAATTCTAAAAACTACAAAATAAGAGAACAAACACCCCAATTTGAAAATGAGCAAAAGATCTGATCAGACAACTTACCAAACAAGATCTACACCTGGCAAATGAGTCATATAAAAATGCACAATATTATATGTTATTAGGAGTCTAAAAATTCAAACAATGAGATACCCCTACACATCTATTAGAATGGCCAAAATCCAGAACACTGTCAACAGCAAATGCTAACAAGAGTGTAGAGTAACAAGAATTCATTGCTGGTGAGAATTCAAAAGAATATAGCCATTTTGGAAGATAGGTTGGCAGTTTCTTAGAAAACTAAACATACACTTATGCTACAACCCAATAATCATGCTCTTTGGTATTTACTGAAATGAGTTGAAAACTTAGGTACACACGAAACCTGATGTTAGGTCGGAGTCACTCAAGAAACCAGATGGATGCAGTGAGCTAAGGAGTAGGATTTATTAGTGGGGAATAAGAGGGAAAAGTGGAGCCAATCAAGGGAGCTTGGGACTCGTGGGGGGAAGTGGAGCCAACCTAGGGAGGTTGGGGAGCCAACCAAGGGAGGTTATGACTCACTCAGTTGTTCTTAGGGAAGGGTTTTTAAGGGCAAAAACCTGCGAAGGGTAACTGGTTGGGGTGTCAGAGTCTAATTGGCTAGAGCTGGTTGCTGGGTGCCATTTCTGCTGACCATTGTTCTTGATACATCTTGTCAGGCTCAAGTTAAAGCTGCATCCTGTTATGCCAGATAGGCTGACCCCAGACCCCAATCTTAGCCAGGCATCTGTTTGTCCTGGGGAGGGTCAGCAGGCATTTTCCCAGGCAGGCATTTTCCCAGGCTACAGTTTCCCATGGTACAGTTTTCCCGCCTGGTGATTTTCCATTCCTCCGAGGCCTACTTAAGTCTGTCACCTGACATGGATGTTTATAATTGTACTCATAATTGCCAAAATTTCATTAACAAAGATGTCCTTTAATTCATAAACAAATTGTGGTGTATTAGTATAATGGAATATTACTCAGTGATAAAAAGAAAAAGCATATCAAGCCACTAAAGACATGGAGGAACTTTACATGCATATTGCTAAATAAAAGAAGCCAGCCTGAAAAGGCTACATACTGCATAGTCTGAACTATAAGACATTCTGGAAAAAAGTAAAACTATAAAGACAGTAAAAATCACCTAATTTTGACAAGAGTCAGAGTAGGGGGAAGGATGGGTAGGTGGAAATCGGGATATTCCAAAAAGTATAACTATTATGCATGATACTGAAATAGTGGATACATTCATTATATGATGCATATGTCAAAATCCATAGAACTGGGTGAGAGACAAGATGGCAGAGGAGTGAATGGAAGCCACACTGACCTCCTCCCAGGACCAATCTGGAATTACAACTGAATTGTGGAGAAATCACGAAAACAAACAACTGAACAATAGTGAGAGAAGAGGCTTGTAACCTCGGACAGACAGAAGAATTACCTTCAGCACAAACTGACTGGTAAGGAGTATGGTGGAGATTGGAGAGGCTTCCTAAGCCCCCACAGGCAGCAGCGCTGGAGGGATAATTAAGCAGCTGGTTGGATCCCCCAAGAAGTGTAGGGTCTAAACCCTAAGTTGGGATCCCCAGCCTAGAGCACCAGAGCCAAAAAAGTACACATATAACAACAAGCGACAAAAAGCGGCAGGGTTGCTCTCTGCCAGAGATGGGCGGCTGGACATGCAAAGAGACGTTTAAAGGGCCAATGAACAAATTTTCATTTATAGCCACATACCTGGCTCTGACAAAGTTGGGAGCAGAATGGGCTAGAGATGCCTGAGGAGAGACTGTGGACAGAAGATTTAGGGAGAGAGCAGACACCAGGATCCCAGTGCTGAGTCATGCCTCATACAGCAGCAGCCATCTTGCTCAGGCAGAAGACTCCCCTACAAGTGGCAGCAGCCTGAGGAGAAACAATAGCACTGACCCCAGGAGAGACTCTGCCCCAGCCCTGTGGTGCTTAAGCCTGATGGCTGAGTGCAGAGTGACTATATTAACAATGGAAAAAGACAAGACAGACAGGAGATCCCTGGCAGTCTCAGAGAAGACTGCCTAAAGTCAGATGGGGTTGATATTTGACATCACCAGAGGTGGATCCAGAAAGAAAAAACAGTGGTAAATACAAGAGGTTATGAGACCAAATCTACTTTGGTCTTCTCCATAATTTGCGATATTTTCTTTCCTGCATAGCTTTTTAACATTCATTTCTAGTCCATCAATTTTATGCATAATAAGTCACTAGAATTTATACTATAGTTTATTTTTCTCTATTCTTATAGTAGTCTTAATCTCATTACACACTTATAAATACTGGTATCTTTGATGTTGATAGTGGGATTGTGGCGGGGGGGAGAGATTTTTGAGGATGTGGGTTTGTTCCCTGGGCTTTGTGGTTTTGTTCTGGTAGTGTCTGCTCAACAGCATATAAGATATGGTGGGTGGTGTGACCCTCCATCCACCAGCTGGAGGGAAGGACCTACCAAAGAATGACCCAACAACAGTTAAAACCCAATTACATCCAGAGAGCCAACATAAACAGCATAAAGGGAATCCCAAGAGCATCACATTCAGGAGATCAAGGAAACTGCACCACAGAAATTCACAGGTCTCCTAATATAGAAGTTTACACCACAAACTCAGGGAGTCAAAACAGATCAATGTAAGAAGTAGAGGCAAATAAGAAGAGTCTCACATATAATGGGAAGACAAAGAAACAACCCTCAATCAAAAGGAAAGGAGGAGTTCTCGGAAAAAAGTGCTAAATGAAATAGAGTCAAGTAAACTATAAGACATTGAGTTGAAAACAATGGTTATAAGGGAGCTCAATGAGCTCAGTGAGAATTACCATAAACTACAGGGAAGCTACAAGGAACTTACTGCAAATTACACCAGCATGAAAAAGGACAAAGAAACCATCAACAAGAGCCAAGAGGAAATGAATACAATTTCCGAATTGAAGAACACAGTAGAAACAATCAAAAGCAGGCTAGAGGAAGCAGAGGATCAAGTTAGTGAGCTGGAGGACAAGGTAGAAAAAAACTCCCAGAAAGATCAAGAAAAGGAAAAAAGACTTAAAAAGAATGAAGAGGTGTTAAGGCAAGTGCAAGACAAGATGAAATGTAATAATATCCATATAATAGGGATACCAGAAGGAGAAGAAGAGCAGCAAGGGAGAGAACACTTATTTGAACAAGCAATGATGGAAAACTTCCATAATTTGATGAGAGAAAACATCACACAAATCCAGGAAACACAGAGGGTCCCAATCAAGAAAACCCAAAGAGGCCCAGTTCAAGACACATCATAATTAAAATGGCAAAATTCAAAGACAAAGAGCAACTCTTAAAGGCAGCAAGGGAGAAACAGGGAGTAACATATAAGGGAATCTCGATAAGGCTAGCAGCTGACTTCTTAACGGAAACACTACAAGCCAGAAGGGAATGGCAAGAAATATTCCAAGTAATGAAAAGCAAAATCCTGCAACAGAGACTACTCTATCTAGCAAGGCCTTCAATTAAAATGGAAGGTGAAATAAGGAGTTTCCCAGACAAAAGAAGGCTAAAAGAATACACCTCCACCAAACCAGCACTGCAAGATATGCTAAAGGGACTGCTTGAAGAAAAAGAAGAAAAAGAGTGAGAGAGAGAGGAAAACAGGTACAAAGGGAATAGAATGGCAATGAATAAGTACCTATGAATAATAACCTTAAATGCAAATGGATTAAATGCTCCAATCAAAAGACATATGGTAGCTCCCTTGGCTGCTGTGGCTCAACGGATTGAGTGCTGGCCTGCAAGCCAAAGGGTCACCGGTTAACTTCCCAGTCAGGGAACATGCCTGGTTTGGAGGCTAGGTCCCCAGTTGGGGGCACTCAAGAGGCAACCACACATTGATGTTTCTCTCTCTCTCTCCCTTCCCCTCTCTAAACTAAACAAATAAAATCTTTTTTAATTAATTTTTTGGTTTAATTACAGTTATTTGCGGCCTCTCCCCTCCCCCCTCCCTTCCCCTCCCCCCAACCTCCCTCCTACCCCTTAGTTCTGTCCATGTGTCCTCTACAGTGAACAAATAAAATCTTAAAAAAGGATATAAGGTAGCTGAATGGATAAGAAAACAGCACCTGCACATATGGTGCATACAAGAGACACACCTCAGAAAAAAAGATGTACAAAGACTAAAAGTGAAGGTTCAAAAAAATAGTCCAAGCATCTGGACAGCAAAAAAAAAAAAAAAGGAAAAAAAAAAGCTGGTGTAGCAATACTTATGTCAGACAAACTAGACTTCAAACCAAAGGCCATAAAAGAATACACAGAAGGACACCTCATAATACGCAAGGTAAGAATCCATGGAGAAGGCATAAACATTATAAACATATATCCACCACACATAGGAGCACCCAAATATATGAGGAAAATCCTGTAAAACTTCAAGAACGATAAAGACAACAATGTACTTATACTAGGAGATTTTAACACTCCACTGTCAAAAATGGATAGAGCTTCCAAATAAAATATCAACAAGGATATTGCAGAATTGAAAAATGCCCTCAAGCAAATGAACTTAACTGATATATATATAGATCTCTCATCCAAAGAAGCAAAATAGACATTCTTTTCAAACACACGTGGAACATTTTCAAAGATAGACCACATGATAGGACTGAAAACAAACCTCAAAAATTCAAGAAAATTGAAGTCATATCAAGCATTTTCTCAGACCACAAGGGACTGAAATTAGAAACCAAACTCAAGGGAAGAACTCAAAAACACTCAAATTCATGGAGATTTAAAAGCATGCTATTAAACAATGAATTGCTTAAGAATTAGATCAAGGGAGAAATCAAAAAGTTTGTAGAAACAAATGAAAATGAAGTCACAATACTCCAAAATTTGTGGGATACAGCAAAGGCAGTCCAGAGATGGAAGTTCATAGCAACACACACCTACATAAAAAAGAGACAAACATTTCAAATAAACAACCTAACCCTACTCCTACAAGAACTCGAGGAACAACAATAAACAAAGACTAGAGGAAGTAGAAGAAAGGAAATAACCAAAATTAAACTACATAGAGACTAAAAGAACAATTCTGAGGATCAGTAAATCCAGGAGCTGGTTCTTTAAAAAGATAAACAAAATCAACAAGCCTTTAAACAGACTTATCAAGAAAAAAAGAGAGGACCCAAATAAACAAAATCAGAAATGAAAGAGGAGAGATTACAACTGATACCACAGAAACAAAAAGGATTGTAAGAAATTACTACGAAGAACTACATGCCAAGAAATGTGAAAACCTGGGTGAAATGGACAAACTCCTAGAAACATATAATCTTCCAAAACTGCATGAAGAAGAAACAGAAAGCCTAAAGAGACCGATAACAGCCGGTGAAATTGAAGCAGTAATCAAAAAACTCCTGGCACACAAAAGCCCTGGACAACATGGTTTCACAAGACAATTTTACAAAATGTTTAAGGAAGAGCTCACCCCTATCCTTCACAGATTATTCCAAAAAAATCCAAGAAGACAGAAGACTCCCAAACTCTTTTTATGAAGCCAGCATCATTCTAATCCCAAACCAGATAAAGACACAACAAAGAAAGAAAACTATAGGACTATATCACTGATGAACACAGACGCTAAAATCTTCAACAAAATATTAGCAAACCGCATCCAGCAATACATCAAAAAGATCATACACCATGACCAAGTGGGATTCATGCCAGGGATGCAAGGATGGTACAATATTCGCAAAACAATAAACGGAATACATCACATAAACAAAAGCAAAGACAAAAATCACATGATCATATCAATAGACTCAGAAAGAGCATTTGATAAGGTATAGCGCCCATTTATGATAAAAACACTCAGCAAAGTGGAAATAGAGGGAGCATACCTCACCATTATATAGGCCATATATGAGAGACCTACAGCCAACATCATTCTCAATGGGCAAAAACTAAAATCTTTCCCATTACATCATGAACAAGACAAGGATGTGTGCTCTCCCCGCTTCAATTCAACATAGTATTGGAAGTCCCAGCCACAGTGATCAGACAAGAAAAAGAAATAAAAAGCATCTAAATTGGAAAGGAAGAAGTAAAACTGTCATTGTTTACAGATGACATGATAGTGTACATTGGAAATCCTATAGACTCCATCAAAAAACTAGTTGATCTAATAAGTGAATTTGGCAAAAAAAAAAAAAAGCAGGATATGCAGTCAGTATTCAGAAATAAAAGGCCTGTTTGTGCACCAACAATGAAATATCAAAAACAGAAATCAGGGGGGGAAATCCCATTTGATATAGCAACAAGAAAAATAGAGTACCCAGGAATAAACCTAACCAAGGACATAAAAGATCTGTACTCAGAAAACTTCACAACACTGGAGAAAGAAATTAAGGAAGACACAAACAAATGGAAGCATGTACAATGCTCATGGATTAAAAGAATTAACATCATCAAAGTGTCCATACTACCCAAAGCAATTTATACATTCAACACAATCCCTTTTAAAGTACCAATGAAATATTTTACAGATATACAACAAACATTTCAAAAATTTATATGGAACCATAAATGACCCTGAATAGCTGCAGCAATTTTGAGAAAGAAGAACAAAATAGGAGGGATCACAATACCTGATATCAAACTGTATTACAAGGCCAATGTAATCAAAACAGCCTGGTACTAGCATAAGAACAGACACACGGAACAATGGAATAGAATAGAGAGTCAGGAAATAAACCCAAGTCTCTATGGTCAATTAATATTCAACAAAGGGAGCAGAAGCATAAAAGGAAGTAAAAATAGCCTGTTCAACAAATGGTGTTGGGATATCTGGTTAGCTACATGCAAAAAAATGAAACTCAATCACCAACTTACAGCATACACAAAAATAAATTCAAGGTGGATAAAAGAGTTAAATATAAGTCATAACACCATACAAGTAGTAGAGGAGAACATAGGCAGGCAAATCTCAGATACTCCATGTAGCAATATTTTCACTGATATGTCCCCTACAGCAAGGGACATAAAGGAAAGAATAAACAAATGGGACCTCATCAAAGTAAAAAGCTTCTGCATGGCTAAAGAAAACAGAATTAAAACAATAAAAAAAAACATATGGCAAAGTATGTTTGGCAATGATATCTCGGACAAGGGTCTGATCTCCAAAATATATACAGAACTCACACAACTCCCCTCCAGGAAGGCAAACAACACAATAAAAAAAAACAGGCCAAGCACTTGAACAGACACTTCTCCAAGAAGGACATACAATGGGCACAGAGACACATGAAAAGATGCTCAGCTTCACTAGCCGTCAGAGAGATGCAAATTAAAACCACAGTGAGATACCACTTCACACCGGTCAGAATGGCCATCATAAACAAATCAACAAACAAATGCTGGCAATGTTGTGGAGTAAAGGGAACCCTAGTACACAGTTGGTGGGAATGCAGACTGGTACAGCCACTGTGGAAAACAGTATGGAATTTCCTTACAACACTAAAAATAGAACTCTCTTTTGACCTGGCAATTCCACTGCTGGGATTATACCCTAAGAATCCTGACACACCAATCCAAAAGAACTGATGCACCCCAATGTTCATAGCAGCACAATTTACAATAGCTAAGTGCTGGAAGCAACCTAAGTGCCCATCAGTAAATGAATGAATCAAAAAACTATGGCACATTTACACAATGAAATACTACACAGCAGAAAGAAAGAAGGAGCTCCTAGCCTTTGTGACAACATGGATGGATCTGGAAAACATTATGCTAAGTGGAAAAAGCCAGGTGGTGAAAGACAAATACCATATGATCTCACCTATAAGTGGAACCTAATCAACAAAACAAGCAAGCAAGCAAAATATAACACGAAATTTTGAAATAAAGAACAAAGTGACAGTTACCAGTGGGGAGGTGAGAGGGGATAATGGGGGCAAAAGTGGGAAGGGTTTTCAGGAACGAGTATAAAGGACACATGGACAAGATCAAAGGCGAGTAGGATCAAGGGGGTGAGTGTGGATGGCTGCGGTGGGGGGAATGGTGGGGGAAACTGGAGACAACTGTACTTGAACAACAATAAAAAATTGTGGAAAAGAAACACTCAGCAAAGTGAGAGTGGAGTGAACATACCTCAACATAATAAAGGCCGTATATGAGAAACCTACAGCCAACATCATACTCAAAGGGCAAAAACTAAAAGCTTTCCTACTAAGATCAGGAATAAGACAAGGATGTCCGCTTTCACCACTTCTGTTCACTATCTTATTGGAAGTCCTAGTCATAGCAATCAGACAAGAAAAATAAAAGGCATCCAATTTTAAAAGAAGGAAGTAAAACCGTCATTGTTTGCAGAAGATATCATAGTGTACATAAAAAATCCTATAGACTCCACCCAAAAACTACTCAACCTAATAAATGAATTTGGCATTACAGCAGGATAGAAAGTCAATATTCAGAAATCAAAGGCATTTTTTCACACCAACAATGAAATATCAGAAACAGAAATTAGGAGCAAAAATCTCATTTGAGCCCTAGCTGTTGTGGATCAGTGGATTGAGCATCAGCCTGGGAACCAAATGGTCGCTCATTCAATTCCGAGTCAGGGCACATACCTGGGTTGTGAGCCGGGTCCCCAGGAAGGGTCGCATGAGAGGCAACCACACACTGATGTTCCCCTCCCTCTCCTTTTTCCTCCCTTCCCCTCTGTCTAAAAATAAATAAACACAATCCTTTAAAACATTGCATTTGATATAACAACAAGGAAAATAAAGTACCTAGGAATAAACCTAACCAAGGAGGTAAAAGACCTGTACTCAGGAAACTACACAACACTGAAGAAAGAAATTAAGTAATACACAAATAAATGGAAGCATACACCATGTTCATGGATAACAAGAATTAAAATCATCAAAATGTCCATACTACCCAAAGTAATTTGTAGATTCAACACAATCCTTATTAAAATACCAATGACATATTTCACAGATACAGAACAAATATTTCAAAAAAATTTTATGGAACCATAAATGACCCCAAATAGCTGTAGCAATTTTGAGAAAGAGGAACAAAGTAGGGGGACCACAATACCTCATATCAAACTACATTACAAGGCCAAGATGATCAAAACAGTCTGATAATGGCATAAGAACAGACACATAAACTAATGGAACAGAATGGAGAAACAGAAATAAATCTAAATCTCTATGGTCAATTAATATTTGACAAAGAGGGCAGAAACATAAAGAGGAGTAAAAATAGCCTCTTCAACAAATGGTGTTGGGATATCTGGTCAGCTACATGCAAAAAAATGAATCTTGATCACCAACTTACACTGCATACAAAAATAATCTTAAGATGGATAAAAAACTTAAATATTAGTCATGATACCATAAAAGTCCTGCAAGAGAACATAGGAAAGAAAATCTCAGATATTATGGGCAGCAATATTTTCACTGTAATGTCCCCTAGAGCAAGGGACATAAAGAAAAAATAAACAAATGGAACTTCATCGAATTAAAAAGCTTCTGCACAGTTAAAGAAAACATCAGCAAGATGAAAAGGGAATCAACCATATGGGAAAACATATTTGCCAATGATACCTCAGACAAGGGTTTGATCCCCAAAATATATAAAGAACTCACATAACTCCACTCCAAGAAGACAAACAACCCATTAAAAAATGGGCAAAGGACTTGAACAGACACTTCTCCAAGGAGGACATACAGAGGTCCCAGAGACATATTAAAAGATGCTAAGCATCACTAGGCATCAGAGATCTGCAAACCAAAACCACAATGAGATACCACCTCATACTGGTCAGAATGGCCATCACAAACAAATCAACAAACAGCAAGTGCTGGTGAGGTTGTGGAGTAAAAAGAACCCTAGTGCACTGTTTGTGGGAATGCAGAGTGGTGGTGAGCCACAGTGGAAAACATTTTACTTTCTCATATCTGATTTGGATGCCTTCTATTTCTTTTTCCTGCCTGATTGTTCTGCCTAGGATGTTCAGTACAATGTTGAATAGAAATGGGGAGAATGATCATCATTGCTTTGATCTTACAGGGAAGGCTTTTACCTTTCCTCTGTCGAGTGCAGTGTTACCTGTGAGCCTGTCATGTATCACCCTTGTTAGGTTGATATAAATTCTTTCTGTACCTAATTTTTTTAGAGTTTTTATCCTGAAAAAAAGTTGCATTTTGTTAAATGCCTTTTATGCATCTATTGAGCCAATCACATGATTTTGATCTTTCATTTTGTTAATGTGGTGTATCACATGGACTTACTTGCAGATGTTAAAATACCCTCATCCAAGGAATGAATCCCACTCGATCAGAGTGTATAATGTTTTTTTTAATTACTTTATTGTTGTTCAATTACAGTGATTTGCATCCTCTCCCCTCCCCTCCCCCCTCCCCCAGCCCCCACCTCGCCCCCCAGCCTCCCTCCTCCCCCTTAGTTCCCTCCATGTGTCCTCTACAGTGATTCCTGAAAACGCTTCTCCCCATTGTCCCCTCCCCACTCCCCCCCGGCCATTGATAGACTGTTCTTAATTTCAATGTCTCTGTTTATGTTTTGCCTGCTTTCTGTTTTTGTTGTTTATGATCCAGTTAAAGGTGAGATCATATGGTATTTGTCCCTCACCGCCTGGCTTACTTCACTTAGCATAATGCTCTCCCGTTCCATCCATGCT
>PVJI01026053.1:0-19506 GCA_004026765.1 Micronycteris hirsuta
AGTCATACTTCCTAATCACTTTCAGTTATATATGATAAAATACCATTTACACATGAATCATTCATTTTATTCATAAAATGATAATTTCCTACCACTGTCTTTAATATTTTCAGTAAAAACAATTTGTTCAAATTCTCTCAAGAACTCCAGCTGTGCTGTCACAGCTACTAATACACATCACCCTGTCCTCACATGGCATTGACTCCAGGCAGTTTCCGGTTGCATTCTTCTCCACATATTTATAGACTGGCTAATAAATGTTATAAACTTTCCTTAAAATATACAATCAACTAAAAGCTACAAATACCATCACTACTTTAGATAAAATCTTTATCATGGCCTGTAGGTTTAGTGTGATTTGGTCTCTGGTCACCTCTGAGACTTGATTTCATACTCTTTAGCTGTTCACTTTCCCTTAGCTACACTGGATTCCTTACAATTCCTGAAACTCTTTCCACCTGACCCTCACATGACCCTCTCCTTTTCTTCTTTCAGATATCTGCTCATCTCTTCAGAGGTCTTCCATGACCAGCATATCTAAATATGTTTCCCCTCTTTCTATGCCCCTTTGCCTTCTCTACTTTTCTTCAGAGAGCTCACTGCCACCTGCCATGTTCTCCATAGTAATTATTCAATAAATCCTTTATCAATAACATATTGAGGTATACAAGGGTAGGCTGACTCTGTCTGAATTCCAGTGCTGTGCCTTACTAGTGAGGTGACTTTTGGCAGGTTACTTAAACTTTCATTGCCTCAATGTCCTCAGCATCCACTTCATAGTGCTGTTGTCCCATCTCCTTCCTTGGCATTAAGATATATTCAAGTTAGGAAGAACTTCAGAGAATATTTACTCCAATTTTCTATCCCAGGCGAAACTTCCTTCTCTCTTCCAGGCTGATGTCCCCTCTTGATTCTTAATTATATCTTTTTCATGTTACTAAAAATCTCAGAATGGTGAGGAAGGAGAATCACCTTCAGAGCTCTGAACCGTCTTGTATATGTACTTTTTTATAAGACTCCTACATGGAAATTATCAATGGTCCTAAGTGAATCTCATAGCCAATTTTCAATGAATACAGCTCTTCAAGAGAACTGATTTTATATATCACACCCTACAGTAATAATTATCATTTGGTTATTTGACTAATATCAGTCTCAATAAATATCTGCATTTTATATCCTCATAGGAGGTGGTAGGTAGTTGGAGTAAAGGGGGAGATTGCAGGGAAAGTTTAAATATAGCCCATGCCCTTACAAAACGTGCAATATAGTTATGAATATAAAAATTGATGCTCATCAAACAGGGAATCTTACTTTATTGAGTTGTTAAACATCTGGGGGTATTTCATTGTTGGTGGTGGTGTTCACAAAAGAAAAATGTTGCTGTTGCATATGTTTTCATGAATATTTTAGTAAAGTCACAAAACTCAAAGCCCAGATTTTCTCAAGCATCTAAATTCAATTACAAATCTTGTTATATTGCTTACAGATACAGGGCTTTTAATTTAAAATGTAACATAATCATTTATACTTATTCATTGATTGATATTCACTAGCTCACATTTGATAGATTAAACTACCCTAAACAATTAACCTCAAATTTACTTAAGTTCCCTTAGGAATCATAATCTACATTTACGAATTTAATATACATGATTCTTACAAGTTCTTCAAAAGCCTCCCAGGATGGTGCTACAAACCCAACAAACAAAATCTTTCTGTTCACTTAAACAACTCCTATGACTCTAAAAGAGAAGAAACATTAATATAGTAAATCAGGACCACTTGCACATTTAAATGCTTATAAACTCAAAAATAGATTCTCTTATACCTTTTAATTTGAAGTCACAAATCTAATATTAATTAACTATTTCAAATAGTTAAAATTGATTCACATGTCAGATTTTCCAGTATGTTAGATTCGTTTAAATATGTTAAGCATCTTAAAAAGAAAACATAAAGAGATCATCACTGAACTGGCAAAAGGTAATTCTAAACTTAGTACAAGGTAATATTACTATGATTTTTATTTTAATTTTTTTTCTGCTTTTATAGCTGCAATGATGCAACTAAAGAGTCTAAGACTTAGGACCATATTTTCAAGGCCAGGACATAGAAGCCCTCCCTTTCTTATAGTATTGGGTCTCTCCCACTTGATCAAGCACAGCTAATCTCCTTACCACCTGATTGAAGGCCATATTGTTTTTATACTCTTTCCTGGCTGGTTCTCATCAGCCACTCTTTTCAAAAAAAATTTTTATATAACACTATATAGCATATAAGAGTTATAGTATAATATCTAATAGTTATACTCTGCCATAGACACCATGCACAAAAATAAACTATTGTCATCTTATTTTGAGAATTTCTATAAGTAAATATATGCTAGTATTAAAAAATAAGATTGTTTTAGCTCATGCTGAGGTTTCTTTTCAGAAATACACAATTATTAATTAGCAGATCTTAAACCAAACAAAATAGCAAAGAAAAGAAAACCCAGTATTTTAAGTTTGAGCAACATTTTAGAGTGAATGAAAAAAGTTTATTAAAAGGTAAAGAGGGAACTAGTTGGTGTTTGTAGGGATTTTACATATAACTTTTCAAGCTTTTTAAAAAGCTGTTTTTAAAGTGTAATCCACATGTGACCTATTACATGTGAAAATATAGCCGATGGCCAATTTCACTGGATAGAAATGTGTATTCAAATCAAATTTTATGTATAGACCCCCTCCTTCTTTTCTTTTAAACTGCCTCAGTGTATTGTATTAATGGCATTTTAAACCCAGAGCTAAAGAATAGAACATGAAGACAAGCAAAGAAGTCAATGAACTTTCAAGTAGTCTTCACATTATCCTTTAAAATCTCTACCTGTCTGAAAAAAAAATTCTTCAAAGTGTGACATTATTTAAAGGAAATTTTCAAGTGCAGGCATTTGCAAAGCTGGCTGAGGAAACTATAAGCAATGAAGTTGCTGAAGGAAGAATTTCAGAATGAGCCTCAGGTTTCCATGGGAAGGCCTTGCTTCCTAATTGTTACTACGCTTACAAGGACACTCTGTAAAAAGAAAAATGAATGCCTTGTTCAACACCTGCTGTAAAAAGATGCTGGGACCCTGTGGCCTGCTTAAATCATTTTTTTTTCTTGAAACAAATTGCCGAACAAGCCCTAGGCCATTTAATTTCCAAATACTAGTAATTAAAATGAGTAACATCATCAGAATGTGGCAGGGCCACAGCTTTCTTCTCCCTTTTCATTTTCACATAAATTTTAGTGAAGGTCAGATTTGTTGAAGGGAGGAGAAGGGGCCGAAACCTGCCGGCCGTGTGCTCATGGGAGGTTAAAATATGACTTGTTCACAGTGTCCCTCATAGTTCAGGACTTAATGGTCCTTGACGGGGATAACCTAGAAGTTAATTTTACTCTGTGTCCCAAAAGCAGTCATTGTCAATGTAATCTTTCTTGTGAGCTGAAGGATATTGTCAACAAATGATCTGACTTTCAATAGCAATTGACCAGCAGTGTCTCGGACACAAAGACTCATGGATGTGACTCCCTATCGATCTGTTTCCTAGTCATAGTGGTAAAAATATTTTTACCTTCTTTCTTTTGCTTTATCTCTTACATAGTCCATTTTTACATATTTCTCCCTAAGAAGTAATTCATAATAGTTCTTGCATTATTATTTTTTTACTTAAGGTCATAGTATATCCAACTCATAAATTATAAAATGCTTCCAAATACAGTGTATACTTATATCAAGAAAGAAACCACTTTTTAAATATTTGGCCAGCTCTTCATTTGAGAGAATTGAGGTGGCACATAGAATATGTGCTTTGGTCTCAGTCTGGTTTCTCATCTTAGGTCTGTTACTTCCTGGATGGGCAAACTGGGTTGAGCTGTTTCACCTCTTGTGGTCTCAATTTTCTAATCTGTAAATTGGAAAGATTAAATATTGCCTCGATAAAAGTTCTCCGAAATGAACCATGCAAGGCAGATTAACTTTCTGAGTTAATTCTAGAATTAGGTTGTAGTGACAGTTGCACAGCTCTTTAAATATACTAACAACTGTTTAATTGAATACTTAAAATGGGTGAATTTTATGGTATGTACATTATATTTCCATTTAGACTTTTTTTAAAAGCCTAGTTTCTCTTTTGTTTTGCTAGGGCCATGTTCTGTGGTAAAAAGACAAAAAAAGGTCAAATCTGCTGATTGGTGTGAGTGACCAGATCTGATACCCTTCATGGTGATGGTTGGAAAGGCAGAATGATAGAGGGAGAAGCAGTGACAGTCAAATAGTAAGTTTTCCTATCCTACTGATTCCCTAGTGAGCCCGGTGACCTCTCTGAGCCTTACTATTGCCTGGGGAAAGGAAGGATTGAACTGGATAAATTCCCAGTCACTAATGGTTGTACATATTCTGTGTAGCCTGATTATATATTTTTTAAAAATCACTAAAATTACCTTTGCAGTAACTAATTGCACCAAGATATCACTGAAAAATGTTATCTTGCCTGTTTTAAAACAAAAAAATTTATCTAAATTCAAAAAGGTAACCAATAATGACTTCAAGTGTTTCAAATCACTTCTTCAGTGTTACCTATTATTGATTTTAATGCTAATTTAAGGTAAAGATTTCATACAAACTGCCATTTATGTCTGCAGCACAATTATTTGTCTTGGTTTCCTAGTAATATCTTTTGCTTTTATTTTTTAACCAAATTATTTTCAAAACCTTTAAAATTTATTCTAAAAGCTTGGAAATGAGGAAAGAAAAGAACACAAACCAGTTGAATGTAATGAAAAAAAAAATATTTTTGTTCCAGTTAGGACATTCTAATGGCTTCCCACTTTCCTTGGTCACTAAATACTCACAAGGCCTTATTATATTATTGGTTACTAAGGTAACCCAAAGCTGGCAGCATGTTGACATACTTTTCAAGGCCAAGAGGTTTTGCAGTATTTCGTACATAATGTCACATTAACCTCAAACTTGTCCTTTTCACAAAAGAACAATAATTGTTTGAATGAATCTGTTATAATTTTATTCTTTGTTTTTTGAAAGGGACTTTTTGCTGCACGTTCCTTCAACTCGGGTACTATTTATTCTGTTTTTTAAATAATGTGGTAACAAAAGTCAGATATCTTTATTGATTACTGCATTAATCCACTCATTTGTGCCTTGTGCAGGTTACTCACAGCCTGGATAAAAATCTCTGTAGTCATCCAAATGGTTCTCAAAAGAGAAGACATCCTTTGGTTTATCTTTATAGCCCCATAACAAAATACCTAGTGAAAATCAAGGCAAGAGGATGTAGTGGAGATAAACGGATAAAAATGAAGTCTTTTTGCCTTTTTTGTCATTAATTAAATGCCTAAACTCAAATAAGAGAAGCAAGATTTTCTGTCCTCATATTAAGAATGAGGAGTTGTAGCCAGGAATCAAGTGCATTTCTGCCATAGCCCATCATCACAATGTGAAGGTAGGTGTGCTATGGATTGCCTCTAAGAACCAACTACTTTTCAAAGGCTAACATAGTGCTGAGAGTTCATTAGTCTTTTCCAACTAACCCAAAATTAATAGTTAATGTAGATAAATATAAATTTGAGTAAATATATTAAATATTAACAAAATCGAATACACTGATACCAGATTATTTCTTTGTTTAACAATTATATATCCAAGAAAAATTTAAGGTAGCTCACAGGTAATAAATCTGATCCCCAAAAAAATGCCTGAGTCTAAAATCTTGGTAGTGTTCAACTGTTTGCAAACTTTCCCACAAATCAAGCACTAGCATTTGTGGGTAGTGAATTCGTACCTCTTCTAAAGTTCTTCAAGTTCTTATATATTCAACAGTTCTTGGGAGCTCTTAAATTTATTTTATTTTATTTTAAAGAATTTTTTTAAAGATTTTATTTATTTATTTTTAGAGAGAGGGGAAGGGAGGGAGAAAGAGAGGGAGAGAAACAGCAATGTATGGTTGCCTCTCACGTGACCCCCACTGGGGACCTGGCCTGCAACCCAGGCATGTGCCCTGACTGGGAATCAAATCGGGACCTTTTGATTCCCAGCCCGTGCTCAATCCACTGAGCTACACCAGCCAGGGCTTAAATTTATTTACTTTCAGTTTAGTTTGTATTCAGGCGTCCTTAAAGATGACCTTATTTACTGGTAGTTAGATTCTATAAAAAAGATAATTACCATTTCTAAGCATTGCCAATTATGTCAAACTCATATTGAATTGATCAAAGGACTTAATAAAATGACTTAGAATAAAATATTTTCTCTGAAGTGATATAGCACTCCATTTAATTTAGCAAACATTTAGTATATCCCTATAATGTTAAGATGCTAAACTAAGCACTGTAATTAATTCAATCGTTTATTTTATTTACTTGTGTAACTGTCCATTTAAAGTTTCTTTCATTAAAGCTAACTTTTATTATTTCCCTGTGGCAATCTAACCTTGATCTAAAGAATGGGGCAAATTATCTACCATATGCATATTTTGTACTTTATTAACATTCAATTATGTACTGGTTAATTTGAAAGTGTTGGGAAATAAATGACATGTTTTGCTTACTGAAGAAAACCTTGTTGTTGAAAATTCAAAATTGGTAAATACCCCATTTCTTTATTCATGATTATAAGAATACCAATTTGCATGGCATTTATAACTAATGAGCAGTGTGAGATTAGAAGTTGTGGGATACTTTATATCATAATACATCTCAAGAAATATTTTGTATCTCATAATCCTGTACTTTATGCTTAAAGTTGCTAACAAAACAATTTTTTTCTTTTTTTAAGTATATTTTATTGATTATGCTATTACAGTTGTCCCAATTTTTTCTCTCCTTTATCCCCCTCCACCCTGTACTGCACCCCTCCCCCTCCATCATCCCCTCCCCCCACAATTCATGTCCATGGCTTGTAAATATAAGTTCTTTGGCTTCTCCATTGTCTATACTATCCGTAACCTCCCACTGCCTATTTTGTGCCTACCTATTCTACTTCTTATTCCCTGTATCTTTCCCCCCCATTCTCCCCCTCCCCACTGATAACCCTCCATGTGATCTCCATTTCTGTAATTCTGTTCCTGTTCTCATTGTTTGCTTAGTTTTTGATTTTGTCTTTTAGATTCAGTTGTTGATAATTGTGAATTTGTTGTCATTTTACTGTTCATAATTTTTTATCTATTTCTTAGATAAGTCCTTTTAACATTCCATATAATAACAGCTTGTTGATGGTGAACTGCTTTAACTTTACCTTATCTGGGAAGCATTTTATTTGCCCTTCCATTCTAAATGATAGCTTTGCTGGAGAGAGTAATCTTGGATGGAGGTCCTTGCCTTTCATGACTTTGAATACTTCTTTCTTGCCCCTTCTTGCCTTTAAGGTTTCTTTTGAGAAATCAGCTAATAGTCTTATGGGAACTCCTTTGTAGGTAACTCTCTCCTTTCCTCTTGCTACTTTTAAGATTCTCTCCTTATCTTTAATCTCAAAAAACTTAATTATAATGTGTCTCAGTGTGCTCCTCCTTGGGTCCAATTTCTTTGGGACTCTCTTGGCTTCCTGGAGTTCCTGGAAGTCTATTTGCTTTGCCAGATTGGGGAAGTTTTCCTTTGTTATTTGTTCAAATAAGTTTTCAATATCTTGATCTTTTTCTTCTCCTTCCAGCACTCCCATGATTCAGGTGTTGGAATGCTTAAAGTTGTCCCAGAGGTTCCTAAACCTCTCCTTATTTTTTTGCATTCTTGTTTCTTCATTCTGTTCCTGTTGGATGCTTATTTCTTCTTTTTGTTCTAAATCATTGATGTGAGCTCCAGTGTCCTTCCCTCTACTGTTGGTTCCCTGTATATTTTCCTTTATTTCACTTTCTGTAACCTTCATTTCTTCCTTCATTTTGTGACCAAGCTCCATCAGTTCTGTGAGCATCCTGATTACCAGTGTCTTGACCTCTGCATCAGACAGGTTGTCTCTCTCCTCACCTCTTAGATCTCTTTCTGAAGTTTTGATCTGTTCTTTCATTTGGGCCATATTTCTTTGTCTTGGCACACCTGTTACGTGCAAGGGGCAGAGCCTTAGGTATTCACCAGGGTGAGGCAACCCTCTTTGGTCTGTTGTGGTGCTGTCATCTAGATGAATGTTTCTTTAACTGCTTGGTTGTTGGACTTCCATGCCAAGGTTTTTCTGGCAGTTCTGGTTGTTCTTTGTTTTTAAATCGGTTGTTATCATGTTTCTGGTTGTGCAAGGAAGCAAAGCCTTTCTGCCCACACCTCTATCTTGGCTGGAACTCTGAAAATAAATCTAAACTGTTCTCACACAAAAAAGAAATGGCAATTATGTGAACTGATGAAGGTGTTAGCTACTGCTATGGCAGTAATCATTTTCCAACCTGTAAGTGTATCAAATCAACTTGTTGTTCATCTTAAACTTACACAATGCTGTATGTCAATTATATCTTGATAAAGCTGGGGGAGGGAATATTTTGTTCATTGAAATTCATTGTGAAAAATTTACAGTTTGAAACTGAATAAAAATCTATAAAACAATTAGGTGCATAGTAGCATATTCAGATTTGTCTAGGTAAAAATAACTTCCTTGGTCTTTTCCCTAGTTTTAATTGTTTTCTCTGCTTATTTATAGTTCATATTGTCTCACTATGCTAATGAAATTTTGAAAGGGCACAATCAAGTGACATGAAGCTTCATTTCATCAAGTAGCCCTTGGTTCTTTAAAAAATAGATTCAAAATTCAATTAAGATCACATAGAATGTTAACAAATAAGCTGCCTTAAATAGAATAAAACATTGACCATAACATAGGAAGATGTAAAAGCATTTGGAAAGAGCATTTTCTGGGAAAAAATCTGAAACTTAAGGGGAAAATACAGTCTTATAATAGAATTGAAATTATATTTTTGTTTTTTTTAAAGATTTTATTTATTTTTAGAGAGAGAAGGAGGGAGGGAAACATCAATGTATGGTTGCCTATCATGTGCCCCCTACCTAGATTATATTTTCAGACAATAAAAAGTTTGCCTTTCCTTGGGTTTTGTTGAAGAGGTGATAGAGAGTTTTGTTTTCTCCATTTTTGAACTCCATGTGAATAACTTTTCTGATTCTTTTTTAATTGAATGTATTTAACACATAACATTGTGTAAATTTAAGGTGTACAATGGGTTACTTTGATACATTTATGCATTGTAATATGATTACTGTGGTAGCAATATTTATCACATCATATAATTATAGTACAATATTGTTGTCTATATTCATCATACTGCACATTCAATCACCTGGCTTATTTACTGCTCGTTGTAATTTTGCACCTTTTAATTGTTGTTCTATTACAGTTGTCCCAATTTTCCCCCTTTGCCCTCTTCCACCTTCCTACAGCCAATTTCCACATACATCAATCATATCCTCCCACACACCACCCCCTGGTAACTACCATTTTACTCTCTCTCTTTTTTTTTTACAAGCTTGACTGTTTTCAATTCCCCATGTAAGTGGTATGCACTACTTGCCTTTCTCTGACTTATCTCATTTATTATAATGTGCTCAAGATTCATCACAAATAGTAGGATTTCCTTCTTTCTCATGGTTGAATAATACTCCATTGTATATATACACCCCGTCATTTTTATCCATTCATCCATTGATGGACATTTAGGTTGTTTCTAATCCATCTTGGTCTGATTCTTTTCAGTTTAAGAAAATTTCCCCTTAAGTATTTCATGGTTATTGCTTTACTGAAAAAGAATGAACATTGTACAATATAGGGTGGGGCAAAAGTAGGTTTACACTTGTGAGTATGTGAAACATGAGTTTACTCTTGTAGTATTATTCGTTCATTATTTTCCATATGAATGACTGTAAACCTACTTTTTCCCCACCCTGTATATTGGAAGGTACAGGATAAGCATTTAAATTTCGTTTATCCTGTTTGAGAAAACCTAGCCATATATAGCCAGTTATAATATAGGATAAATAATAACTGAATCACAAACTTTTAATCACTTACTCAATGTCTAGTACTGTCTCAGAAGTTAACGAATACAGATTAGTTAGACATTTAAAAGAAATGTAACCTTATTTTGTAATTAAGATAGTCAAACAGGATATATTGATGACATAATCATGTCTTATCTTTTTCCTAAAATGTAAACAATGTAGGATCAGAGACTGGGTCTTATTCATTTTTTTAATCTCCACATTTTATATCACTGAATCCCAAATTCATAATGTGAAGAGATGTAGGTATCAAAACCAGACTTTTTCTTTTTCACAATTTAATCTAAATCCTGGTTAAAAGGCCCTGATGATTATGATTTCTCTCTAACTGACCCCACTTGTCCCTACTAGCCCACATGATCAGTCAAGTTAGTATACATATAACAAACAAAAGAATAGACTGGTTCCCAGCTGTTTCATCTCTATAAAAATAAGCGTCTTATTCATACAGTGACCTCTCATGAATTTTTAGCTCTTTACAGCTTTTATGTGCTTTAATGAAGACCCATAGACACATCATTTCCCTTAAAACCATTGCCATGAAAATATAATGGATATATAAAAGCACTTTCTAGTTAGTTTCCACCCTTGGAGCCCAGCCATTTGTAATGTTAGTTATAATAATCAAAACTCTTGGTTCAAATCATTAAAAATTGCACTCTTTTTAGTTGTCCTGTTTCACAATAAAGTTCACCATTTTAGTATTTGACCACTAAAAAAATTGTATTCAGGACAACATGTAGTTTTACCCATAAAACATTTTAAACCTTTGAGAAAGACAGTGAGGGGAGATGGAAAGAAGAAATGTTGATTTTCCTAGTTCTCATCAATTATAAAGATTGTATGAAAAAAGCAGCTATGATTACTAAGGTTTGAGGGAAAAAACAAACCTATTCAACCAACATGCTTAACACAGAGATCAGAAAAATTATTGTCTTTGACCTGCAGCCCAGCTCCATCCTTGATTTTCTGATTCCTAAATGAGTCCAGTTGACATTTTACCTTGGAACCCGTGTGCTTATTTAAGTGTAGACTTGGCCAAAAAGTCTGTTTAGTTTTTTTCTGTAAAATAAAGGACACATTTTTCATTTTCACTAATAATTTTATTGATTTGGATATTTTGAGTATATTGGCTATCTCCCACTATTGGCTTCTCATAGGTAGAGGCCAGGGGTGCTGCTAAACATCTTCCAATGCATCAGAGAGCCCCACAGCAAAGAATTGTTTGGCCAAAATGCCAATAATGCCAAGAAACTTTGAAAACCACTTTTGACATGTTTGATCAGTCACAGCACCTTCTCTAGACACCATACAAATCTTTTTTTTGCATTTCTGTTGTGTTTTTACCTTTCTTGAAATGATAAAGCATATTACACTGAAAATGTTACATATTTTCTTGCATATTCAATATTAAAATGGCTGCACAAAAGTTTACCAATTTTGATAAGTTTTTAATGCATGCTGATATGACAGCTGTCACAATACAATCTAATAAAATTGTTTCAAATGAAGTTGAAGACAACTAAACACTACTAGAGCCATTGTACAGAAAAAACTAAATGAACTTTTTGGCCAACCCAATATTTTTGTATCCATTTGCTGGCAAAACCTTTTACCAGAGCTCTTCTCTATTGATGTCCACCCCCAAAGTTTCTATCCAAATTTTCTATATTTTACCAGAAATGCCTACAAGTCATAATTTATATAATATTGCCAATATATAGTTTATAAGAGAAACTGGTTCACTTCCACTTTTGCTACTCTTTAAAAGACAATTGATTAATGTAAAAATATTAAGAGTAGCTACCATTGTTGCATGCCTAATCTGTTGTAGGTACTATATTAGGCATTCTACACATGTTTCTTAGTGATAGAGAAAATTATTTCTTTCAGTATATTATGTAGACACTGCTTTTGTAGTGGGTTATCTGGCCAAGGTGGTGAGAATCCTTAAACATTTGAGATTAAGAAATGTTAAACACCCCTAATTTATTTTGTTTGCCTCTGCAATGATGGACCAGAACATATATACTCCACAAGTATAGAATCAAAAGACAGCCTTCCATGGGCTCTCACCAGTGGCTTTGGGCCTTGGTTTCACTCTTTATGCTAGCTCTAAGATGGTACCCTGTAGAAAGTTATATTCTTAAATTAAAAATTGTAAAATTCAAAATTGGACAGGAGTAACTGTTAAGTAAATCCCTGCCCCATAGAAGGAACAGATAGAACCTCAGTGGATGTCTTCCTTCCTTGCCCAGTCCGCTAAGTGACAGAGTACATGCTCACATACCACCTGAGTACCTACCATAGCATCCCAAAGGACACATGACCCCTAGAGGCATCACTGCCTGCCTGAGAACAATGTTGGCATTATCAAGACAGTGTGGTCTGGCACTTTGGCATCCAGAATACTGCCACAAACTTACTGGGTAATGTCAGGATGTTGGCTCCCTTTCTCAGGGCCATGGCTTCTTCATATAAGATGAAAAGCTTCTGTTCAAACTAAACAATGCATGACTAGAACTAAGAGAAAATGTTTTACTAAATACATCACCACTACTACCGCCATACCTCTAAGCTAGTCCCAATTGAATAAGAGGTTAGCACACTACAGAATTATTAGTGCAGGCAGACTTAAGAAAGCAAAAGGTGGTCCTACTTTATGCAACTGTATGCTGTATCCAAGGAGTTGGCTCTCTGAACCAAACCATAGCTCCTCTCCAGAAGTTGGGCAGTGACTGTTCCCAGGCCCTAGAACTCATCCCCAAAGACCAGCTATTCTCATCTCACAAAAGCACAACCACCTTCCCGCAGTACCTTTTTACAATATCTACCTTCTTCCTCAGATTTTAAAAAAATGGATATTTATAGTTATTTGTGGCTTAAATGCTGATAAAACTTTGTCATTATCATTACAATGTTTTTCTCTCTTGCTTTAGCATGTGAGTACTTTTGCCCAAATCCCACAGTCCTGCTATAGCAAAGGACATATGTTTACTGTCTCCTATTTGTGGAGTGTGAAAGCAGTGAAATGGTGTCTATTATTTAATAACTGTCTCCTCAACTCTGGAATAAATTTATCTTGTAAATAATCAATGGAACTGAACAGTAAATATCGTGAATGGAGCAATACCAGGTCACTGACTGCAGGGATTTGTCCCTTTAACCTCTTGAACACACAGACACACACACATCAGGTGATGTGCCTAAGGTTTATAAGTAAAATCTTTGGTCTAATGCCCAAATACCAAGATTTATGAAACATTTACTTTTCACATTGTTAATAGATAAAAGTCACTTAATAATTTTATTTTTTCTAAAGATGAGATGATATATCTTCATTGTAAGAAAACTTGAAAATATGGAAAAGTACAAAGAATGCAAAGCTAGCAGATTATTCCATTAAACAGAGAAAATTACTATTAACATTCTATTGCATTACTTTCTGTTATAAATTGTCCTTAACATTTTTGATTCATTCAGCAACTATTTATCACAGTTCTCAACCTTAGCTACACATTAGAATCACCTGGGGAATTTAAAAGATACTGATGTAGGGGTTCCCCTTGTGGATTCCAATTTGATTGGATGGGTTAAGACCTGGGCATCAAGATTTTTTTTAAAGATTCTCCCTAGGCGATTCTAATATGTAGCCGAGATTGAAAACCACCAATTGATCAGATTTCAGTGATGTCTGAGACATTGCTTCCTTAGCATGGAAATGCAATGTCAAAAGATTTAGAGTCCCTCGAGAAGCTTACAGTCTTGTGGAGGGACAGGCAAATGAACCAAAAATTATAGTAACCTAAAATAAATAGGATTATAATGGAAGATTCCACAAAGAATTGTGAAGGCATAGTAAAAGGAACCCTTAAGTCTGCCTTAGAGAATTAAGCAGCCAGACAAATAAGATGAGCATTCTAGCTGTAGAGGCATAAGAGAGTATAGAGTGCTTAGAAATTTCCACATGCTTCCACTGAATGTGACAAAGGAAGTGCCTAGGAATAATGCTGGCTATGTAAGCAGCAAGCAGGTCCTGATGGACCTTGTAGGTAGTTGACATGATGGGCACTTTTGAGCAGAGGAATGACATGATTCCCTCCATGTCTAATTCACTTTCCTCTGCTAACAGTGTGGACTTAAAGGCCTGAGTGAGACTCAATGCGGCTAGACTAGAACTGAGTCTATCATAAAACTCTATGCAAGCAAGTATGACTGTTTCTGACTCCCAGAGTCTCCTAGAAATTCATTGTTACCTTACTTATCACAATAACCTGTATTTGAATACTAGGCAATCATGTCAAAGTTTTGTTCTGTTTTATGGAAAACAAGATTCTTATAAGAGCCTAGTATTTTCTTCCAGGGAATTATAACACTTTTTAAAGAAGTTTTATCAGTCAGGACCCCAGTAGGAAATATAATTAACCCACACATGATTCAAAATTAATAGATTTTAACACATAGTTAAGGGGGAAAATTAGGTACAATGAGGCACCAAGAGACTAGCGACAGTGGGAAGCAATTACCACCTTTAGGTTTGAAGAGGTAAGGAAAAGAAACAGAGCCCAGTGAGAATTGGAGTCAAGGAAGAGATGCTGCTAACAGATGTACAGGGATGCAGCTACTGCCAGAACCGTAGCCTGAAGCAAGAATGAAGCAAAGAAGAAATGCCCTGACCTTATTCTCTTTCTTCTCCCAATCTTTGATCTGTTGATGACCCCCATTGGCCAAACCCAACCTGAAGCCTCCAGAAAAAGACCCCAGGAGATCCCTTTCATTCACATTGGTCAGACACTTGAGACCATAAAATAGGTCAGAAAAGGACAGAAGATGGATTTGAAGGAACAACAGAAAATAATCAGCCTACAGATGAACATGGCATCATCACAAAAAATATGTTATGCATAATCTCCATTGCCATTTTTAATAGATACCTAAAGAAAATAGCATATAACCCATTCACTGGCAATAAAATAGAAACCTTCTTTCTATGAACCTGACTAGCAAGAAAGTCCTAACAGCCAATAAAGATTTTGATTGGAAAAAAAGTCACAGTTGACAAAACAAATACATTTTAATTAAAAGCTAAAATTAGAAAATTAGGTAGTGATCAGGTATTAAATTTTTCCATACCTACTCTAGCCTTTATATATGTCCAATTATTCATCTAGGGTATAGCAAAATCAAGAATGCATAAGAAATATAGCTAAGTGAAGTATGATATGTCAAATGCTGGATATATAATTAAGTAAGAGGCACTCCTTGAGTGCTTGCAATAACATTCTAACAGGGGCATATAGTTACTGTGAGCAAATGACTGAACACTGTCCTTCCTCCAACTTGGAATACTGGCCTCTTTTATGCCATTTACAGTTTTGGGAGGGTTCAGTCATTCACAGAGAAAGAGACTACCAATGTAGACAACCAATCAGAAAATCAGCCCTGGAAATAAATAGAATATAATTTGCCACAAATATCCTCTTGTTAAAACATCTGGTCCCTCATTTCAGGGGGTTAACAATGATCAAATATCAGATGTTAATTATAAATCAAAGTGTTTTATTAGCCTACAATTCAGAGAAAAACTGAACCACTGGGGTGGGTGAGACAGTGTTCTTCACATGAAGTATTGCAATATTTCTGAGATTCTGCAGCAGTGGCTTGCACATATTTTAATATAAATATTTAAAATAGTTTTATTATAGTTACCTGTGTACATATCTCACTGCCCCATCAGATTGTGAAGGCCTGAAGGGTGTTGTCCTGCTCTTTTTGTAGCTTTTATATAACCTACTGCACTTTCTCCCATATTGTAGATGCTCAGTAAATCTATATTAAATGATGAAAGGAACTTCTACATCAAATCCGTCTTTAAAATGGTATTTCTCATTAGCCAAATTATCTGTTAAATTGAAGGTACTGTACTCTTGCACCATGCTTGGATACTCAATTTTAAAAACATTTCAGCCCTGGCCAGTGTGGCTCGGTTGGTTGGGCATCATCCCACAAACTCAAAAGTCACCGGTTCCATTCTCAGTTGGGGCACATGTCTGGGTTGCAGGTTTGGTCCCCTGTCGGGCACGTAGGAGAGGCAACCAATTGATGTTTGATTTCACATCATGTTTCTCTCCCTCTCTTTTCCCCTCCCTTCTCCTCTCTCTAAAATCAAAAATTAAATGTAAAAAAAATTAAAAGCATTTGTATACTACAAAATTTGTTTAACGTTCAAATGATACTGTCATTCCACATTTCTTTAATAATTTGGGAAAGCTTCCAGAATGTTTTGGGCCTCAGGGTCACTAGTGAAGATAATCAGTTTTCAATGATCTACATAGAAGAACCCATTCATAAGAATTTCTAGTTGATAGCATACCAGAAAAACCAGACTTAGCTGTATTTTATTATAGTTGGTCTTCATTGAAGTAACTGGAATTTGGCCTATTGACCTTTATAGTTAAAAGGCTCTAATCCTATTAATACAAAGTTAGTTCTTGGCATTCAGAATTCCTTGCCTCATCCTGCTCCCCATAGTCCATTCTGTAAAGAGGGAAAAATGTCATTAAATTCTCCCAAGATAACTGAAGTTGACCCCCAGGCTCGAATAAAAGAGACATCTCTTAGGTCCAAAGGAACAATTTCAATCCTTCTAAAGACCTGCTATTGTACTGCCAAGGTCTAAAAAATAACTTTGTAACATTCAGTTGTCCAGCGGGTTTAATGATTCCACTAAATAAAAGCTTTTATTTTGGATTTAAGCAAAATGTTTCAATCAGTCATGAGTATGCTATAAGACTATAAAACTCCTCATGCAGTTGCAACAAAGACATAGTATGTTTGAGTCAAAAATATGTATTTTTTAATAAGTGAAATTTCTTGCAACCTTCATTCCCACACATATTTAAACTTGATGAAAAGTTCTACAAAATTCAATTTCATAAAAATCTTTAACTTCACGCGCTTTTTACTTGTTTCTTTCAACACAAAGCATTTTTCTGTATACCACCCTTTACATAAATCAGTTTTCATAATTTTATTTATTTTTATTTAGCTAAAAACTATGATTTGGATTATAGTGCTGGTTATGGGTCTCGTTCAGGTTCTTTAACATGAGGTTGTTCCTTTGCAAAATAGAATTCATACATGCATGCACACACTCATTTACTTTATAGCTACTTCCCCCACTAATTGACAGGAAAAAGGAAGATCCTGGCTCTAATTTTTCCTCACAGCCTTGCCAGTATGGGTTGGTACATACTAATAGAAGTAAGTGCTCTCTGCAGTACCTTACTTCCTCTGTAAAGCTGGCGTGTTCTCTATGGCCATGAGGTAGCAATTCATTCCATCAATTGGCCTCAGCAAGTGTGGGAGTGTCTGTTTAGCCAAAGAGAGAGAATTTTAATGAAGTTAAGAGTAGCTATAGCTTTTGTCAACTGTCACATGTTTCCACTTTCCACTCAGTCCCAACCCTCAAGCAAGCACATAAATTATCACCTAATTTAATCAATAGTCTAGGGACCACCTAAAGGGAGTCTCATTATAAGATTCATATTAATAGCCATGGGGAAGATCCAAAGCCAGAGATGTGTTTTAGGGATTTTCTCCAGTTAAACATGTCATTTACTGAAAGAGGTGAGTTAGAACAATTTGGAAATTGCTTCTATTTATACCATGTCAGCAAGTCTATAGTCTTTAAAATATAGGAATTTTAAGCTGAGAGAAGATAGGACCCAATTTTAAGTTAACTATGAATATGAATTTCTTTTCCCAATTCTAACATAGTAGAACCCACTTGAAAGTTGAAAGAAATATTCAGTGGTAATAAAAGCACATAACAATTTTAAAGATGTAGTACAGACTGAAAATCAGAAGATTGGTTCCTGATCTTTCTGATATCAGAGAGGACAGGCATAATCTCATTGGTCCCTTAGACACTGAAGATCAAATTGGTCATTTATAGCTCTGATCCACTTGCAGATTCTCACTCTTACCTAGTTTTTCTCCTGTCAAGTGTATAGAATTTGCCCTAGTAAATCATCTCTGCTATCTTGAGGTTCTTACAGGCTTTCTCCCTAATTTCTGGGGAAACAAGACATTCATGAAGTCAAGAAGAGCATAAACACTAAAAACAGTGAGGGAACCACCACCCAAGATAGGTTAAGTGTGGAGTTAAGGGAATTTTTTAGAAGTCATACCTAAGTAAAGTCTTGATGTAAGTCTAGGGATAAAGCAAGTAAAGAAACTGGGAAAGGTGTTGCAAACAAGAAGCAACAAAAGGAAAGGCACAGAGGATTCACACAACATGGCTTGTGCAGAGAATTATAGGAAGTCTGATATGAATTCAGGAAGCATTAAGTGAGAGGTCGTAGAAAATAATTTACAGAGGCATTTCTGGCCAAGGACTAGATCATGCACATGTACCAGTATGCCGTGCTAAGTGTTTTGTTAAGTTACTGAGCATAGAAGATGAGTTTGAATGATATAGGATAAGAATCAGGGTTGTATCTTAAGTGTATATTACTTTTGTTAAGGCAGAAGCTTCTACCTCAAAATTGTCAGCAAAAATCTGTCTCAGAATACTTCAATGAGGACTTCCTAAGATGGCGGCATAGGTGAATGCACCCTACCGCCTCGCACAACCAAACAAGGAAAAAAGTCAGAAATCTACACATCCAAAAACAGCCAGATCTGACAGAAAATCATATTGAGAGGAAGTCCAACAACCAAGGAATTAAAGAAGATACATTCATCTAGTTTGGTGAGCTGGAAGGTGCGGGCGGAAGGAGAGCGCTCAGCGACCCCACAGCGAGCAGGTGAGCAGACGGCAGGTCCGTGGTTGGAGGGGCGGTTCCCGCGTGGCTACAGCACACCCAGACAGGCCCCGACTGAAGCGCGGCCTGCGACCGGTGGACTGGGCAGGTCTGCATTCACGTGCAGAGAAACCGGGAAAAAAAGCAGTGCGCAACCCATCGGCGCAGAGTGAGAGCGCCTGTGGTGGGGGGAGTCCGCGGCAGGAGGAACTCCCGGCCTCACAGGAAAGTTCGCTGGGGAGACCCGCAGGGGACTGGAGCTGTGCGGCCTGTCCAGTGACCCCAGAGCGACCCCCGGAGCCAGTGCAGAGGGGCCCGAATTGCTTGCAGGAGGCGGTGTGGGTGCGGAGAGTGGAGAAGGCGCCATTGTGCGCTCAGGTCCCACCCCCAGAGGCTACATCGCAGCATAACTACCGGGAACTTCCCTGCACAGGGGATCCCCAAGACTCCGCCCCCCTTACAGTAACAGGATCACCGAGGGAAAAAAAATGGCCCAAAGAAAGGGACAAATCAAAACCCCAGAGCTAACCGACCAAGAGATAGCCAACCTATCAGATGCACAGTTCAAATCCCTTGTAATAAGGATGCTTTCAGAATTCGACGAAAAATTAACGAACTTGCTTGAACAAATGAGGAGAGATCTGCAGGGAACCAATAGAGATAAGGAAACTGGGAC